>JAVJIF010008421.1:0-150000 GCA_038442645.1 Agave tequilana
TTTGGGCTTTATCTTGGCTTGGAATTAATCTCTTTAATTATTGCTAATTAAAGTGATTATTGGGCTTTCTCTCATTTCAGTTGTGAACCTGTAAAAATATAGAGAAGATGAGTAAAAATCATATATTTATTTGCATTATGCATGGAGATTATGTGGTAAAATATGCACATTTGAATACTAATCACACCCCCACACTTATTCTTTTGCTCGTCCCGAGCAAACAAGAAAAGAAAAGAAAACTATACTACCAATTTTATTACACCACTTTCGCAGGACGCGATTGCACTGAGCGTGTGCAACAAGCCGTTAAACCTCTAGGTTACCCTAGAGGAGGAGTGTTGTCTCCTGAGGGTTTTCAGCGGATTACACCCACAAAATTCATAAAGAAAGAAACAAATGTTAGTGTTTTGAAAACGCATTTTGAACAAGAGACATGTTTACGAACTATTTTTGCAAAAATATAAGTGATCTTAGGTCATAAGTCCACCTATAATCATTCTATCTTAAACTTAGTCTCTATGCAAGATCTTGTTTTCAATTAAGGTAAGAATTCAAAATTGGATTGAATATTTTATCTTTCATAAAACCTAGATAGTATGCACACCGTGTAAGTGAAGATTTCTGGATTTCAACTCCAACCATCAAGCCATTTATTTATATTTATATATATTTTTTCTGTTTTTTTTTTCTTCCCTTAGTTTAGGCTTTCTAGTTTACCCTTGTAGCGAGCCTATAACCGATGACTCCCAAACCAGATGGTCTTAGGGCACCAGATGAGAAAACATCCCTCGGGTTTAAGGTCTCGAGTAAAAAGGCCACAGAACTAAAGGGATTATTTATTTCCTTTACCACTGTTAGGCATGAATAATCATGCTTCTTGAGGCATAATCTCCAGCTTAATAGGTGATGTTTTATTCATATATTTTTTTTCTTTTTTCTTTTTTATTTTATTATGGCATTTTGGTCTTTGTTTCCATCCCAAGAAATGTGTAAGTGTTAAGTGCATACTTATCTAAGGCAAAAAATTCAAGATAAGAATATCTCACCAATTTTTCTTACTTAACCTATAATTTTAAACAAGATCTATTACTTCAACTAGGTTTAGATGTCATAATTAAGGCTTTCTTAATTTCTAAGATACATCTTAATTTTCTTAGAATAGATCAAACTTTGTCTCTTATTTCAAAAAGTTTTTTATTTTTTTATTATTATTTTTTTTTTTTTAAATTTCTAAAAGAAGTGTAAAAGAAAGAAGATCTAAAAACTCTATGTTAGTAAACCCTCCCCCACACTTATTTCATGCATTGTCCTCAATGCATCATGATATATGTATGCATGAAACAAAATGGAGAGGGAAGGAAAAATTACCTTAAGGTGGTGGTTCCGGTGGTGGTCTGATTGGTCCACGAAACATGGCCCAATCAACTTTTCTTTGGGTTTTTGAGGAACCACCAGAAATATCAAGAATATGACCCACAAGAATGATGTATGCATGTATGATTTTTATAAGTATGTGACCCCATCTAATTTCCATTTTCCATAATTAATTTCGGAGTCAAATTTATCAATCACCTTGTCCAAGAATGGTGTATGAAATGATAGAACAGTTGACTTGGACTGAGGAATGACAGAACTAATACCGACTCAGGAAAATGACTTGAGTCAAGTAAAGATTCAGAAGTCGGAAATGGTTCAGAAATTGGGTCTAAGTCAAGAAATGAAGCTCAGTCCACAATCTTTTCCCCATGATGGAATGTGACTATCAAAAATTGGTGATTCAAGTTCAGGAGGGATGGAAATCAAAACTGACTCTAAAATGTTACTCAAATTGGGTAATATAACAGGAGTCAATAAAGATTCAGGAATTTGAACTGGATCACAGATGTGAGAATCTAGGTCACATATCTCATTGAGTTCAATTCCACAAAATGGAGAACTTGCCAATTTGTCATAGTATCTTCAGAAGTGTAGAATTGGTTAAGTTCATATGATCCTCAAAGATGGGTGATTCAACTTCATTGTGAATTGGGACAGGATCCAATGTCGACTCCGGAAAATATTGAAATCAGGTAAAGATACTGGAGTCATTATGGAATCAGGAAAAAGAATTGAATCACTAAATTGGGGTTCAAGATCACATTCCTCATGTAGTTCAATTTCACAAAAATGTGAACTTGCCAATTTATCAATGGGACTTTCAGAAGTATAGAATTGGTCAAGTTCAATGTGATCATCATAAAATATTGGTGATTCAATTTCACAATAGATAGACACTGGATCCAATACTGACTTGGGAAATGGAGTGAAATCAGGTAAGGATATAGGAGTCATAATTGGATCAGGAAGTAGACTTGAATCATCAAGTGGAAGTTCAGGATCATATTCATGTTCAAGTTCAATTTCAGGAAAGGAAAACTTGCAAAAATGTCAATGGAATCTGAAGGTTGGACAAGTTCAGATGAGTGTGCTGAAAAAGAATCTGGACTTCCAAAACTACATGACTCTTTGGTTTTAACAGGGTGGCTAGTGACATTAGAAATAGGATGAGAATGAAGAGTTTGGATCATCAAATTTATGTCACGATTTCTAGCATTTTGAGCATGAGTCATGTCTTCAAGCATCTTTCCATAACTGATGACTTCATTGTTTTGATGAAAAGATGAAGTGTTGTCTTGGAAGTGATGGTGAAATTGTGAGTTAAAAATGTGTGGTGATGGAAGAGTGGACTCACACAAGAGATCTTTACTCGTTTCCCAGGCAAATGGTTGTTCATTATGAGAGGTGGGACTGAGTAAGACTCTTGAAAATACAGTGGAATTGGAGAGACAAATGTTTCTGGAAGTTTTTGCTCAGCTCTTTGTAAATTGGCTTCTAAACTCCTTAGTAACTCAGATTTTTCTTCAATTGGTGGTTCAGAAAAAGGAGTATATGAAGCGGAATCAGGACATGAATATTGTGGACAAGGTGAATATGGTAGACAAGGAATTTGAGAATTTGACTCGGGGTACGTGAATCCCCAATGACTCGGTGAAGAGTTGAAATTGTTTTGGAAATTATAGTTATTAGATGGGGGTATGGGTCATATTGATTCGGATAAGGCCAACCCGGTGTATGTGGTTGGTGCATATCGTAAAACGCCGGGTTGGAATTATCCGAATAGAATGAAGTCTGTGTGAAATATGGATTATTATTAGGATGGAAAGAATTGTTGAACGCCATATCACACAATGAATCACAAACAAAAGAAACAAACAAATAAACAAAAAAAAAATTTCTAACCTAAGTTAGGGTAGACCTAAGACCTAGACGACTCCTAACTGATTAGATCGTCCACGGGAGGTTTAGTGTAGACTTTGACCACAAGCTAATCAGTCAGGAAAGGTCAAGGTTGTTGGGAGGTTTTCCGTCAGAGACGTTCCTTAATTAAGTAACCACCAACCTTCGGGCTTTCGGCCCTCAATCCCTTTCCTAGACACTGATTTTGCAAGAGTAAAATTCCAACACTTTTCCCCCTTAGGATAATCTCCTAATTGAGTCCGAGATGTCCCTAGGGCCACGTCTACTTTTTTTATTAAATTAGGCTTGGGTTAGTGAGTGCTTGGGTGATGGTTTTGGGCTAAGGAAAGGGTGATGAAATCCCCACCTTATCTTATTTACGGGTTATGCCCTTAGAATTGATTTGTGTAAGTGTACAAAATATAAAACTAGATTCACTCAAGCGATAAAATATCAACCAAAGAGTTTGTCCTAGTCTAAATGCAATGCGAAACGTACCTTGCCTCCAGCACTCTTCAACAGTAAAAGTAAATGAATTGAAAAGACACGTGCCTAAAATGCAAGTGTCTAAACAATTTTTAACAATTTCAACCAATTTTTTACTGTTTGTTTATTAAGCAGGAGTATGGTGAAGCATACAGGAAATTAAGCACTGCAGAAGATGTATTTTGCAGAGCTAAAGACCCTACAGAAAAATGATCAGTAGTGCACTCCTCTTTGCCGCAAATTTGCGGCAAATGCCGTGGATTTGCGGCAATTTGGAGGGATCCTGGTCTCTGCTTTCGAGAGCAGAGGCCCAGGTCCACTTGTATGTCACTGCAATGCAAGATTTTCTGTTTCTTCAACCTGTAACCTTCAACAGAGAAGAAGATTCGTTTAGTTCTTCACTTTAACCAAAAACCGTTGCTCTCCCCGGCAACGGCGCCATTTTGATTAGATGAGAAAGGTAGTTGTATTGTGGAGTTAATTTACACACAAATATAGATATTCAATGAAAGAGGGTAAGGTTTAGAAACAACCTCAAGTGCTTAGATCACTCCACAAATGTATGAAAGATGATTAATATACCCTTTCTTATCTCCGTTATAGCATAGGGCTATACCGAGTCGATTCTCAGGGAGAGCTTGCGATGGAAGCGTTACGGTTGGTAGTGAAGATATAAAACGAGAATTCTTCTTTGCTTAAAAAATAAAGAATCGTTGGAAAAAGAAATAAAGAATGGATGGATATGTTCATGATGGAAAAAGGGAAAAGAAATCAAGAATGATATTTACTTTGGTATTAACACTAAAAGGAAAGAAAACTTGAAGAAGATTTAATGGAAGAAAAATATGACTAGCTAACCTTACTACCTTGCTAAAGACTTACTAAACTCCGTGATAGTGAATGCGTGCCTCATGTTGATTCATCGGCCAAGATTTGTCTTGCGTGTTGATCTAATTACTTTCTCACTTGGATGACGGGGGTTTTACCCATCGGAGAAGAGAAGACCATCCAACTTGCAAGATTAAAGAAAGCATCACCCATGAGTTAGTAGTTAGCAAGAGTAGTGGTTAGCTAGTACATGTAGAAAGAATTAGCTACAAGCCATAAGAGAAGTAAAACAAGCATGAATAAATTGCAAGAAAGTAAAGCAAGCAAGTAAAGAAAGCAATTAAACTAGAACATGCTCAAGTAGAGAAGAAGAGAATGGATCAATCCTTGATGCTTCAAGTTGTCACTCCTTGATGTATACAGCTCTCTCTCTCTTACAACTCTCTCTTGCATAAATTTCTAGGGAAGAAGAAGAGGGACTAAAGAACTAAAACCTAGAGAAAAACCTACTAAAAATTACAAGCATCTACTAATTTCTCCTCTCTTCTCCATTCAGTCTTTTTTCGCAGGTCCTTGGTCCAATATTTATAGGCTCAGAGAGAAGCTTCGAGATCCAGTCTGTTGGCGCAAAATCCGGGATCCAACGGCTTTAAAACGGCCGCAGATACGCAAGGATCTCCCAGTTTTGGCGGCAATTCTAGGTCTGTTGGGTAACAGCTTTCTGGTACAGGTTGGTTACGAGGTTGTTATCCACGTGGCCTTCTGGAAGATTGAGTTGTTGCGCGGATCTCAACTGATTCTAGATTCAAATCTTAGGCTCTTTTGGGCTTTATCTTGGGCTTGGAATTAATCTCTTTAATTATTACTAATTAAAGTGATTATTGGGCTTTCTCTCATTTCAGTTGTGAACCTGTAAAAATATAGAGAAGATGAGTAAAAATCATATATTTATTTGCATTATGCATGGGGATTATGTGGTAAAATATGCACATTTGAATACTAATCAGTCGTAGGGCCGATCAGCCCCTCTTCGACAAAAGGTCACCGGTTTATCCTGGCAATAACCGATTACTTCTCAAAATGGGCAGAGGCTATACCATTAGCCGAAGTCAAAACCTCTAATGTGGTTAACTTCATCAACACCATGTCATCCATCGATTTGGTGTCCCTGGGCGGATCATCCACGACAATGGCCCCCAATTCATAAGCCAAATGTTCTATCGGTTCTGCGATAAATACCAAATTCAGAATGTGGCTTCAACTGCCTATAATCCTGCCGCCAATGACTTGGCGGAAGCATTCAACAAAACGATCATCAAGCTACTCAAGAAGTTTGTCTCCTCGAACAAGCGAGATTGGGACGAAAAGCTCGGTGAATGTCTCTGGGCCTACCGGACCACGGTTCGGACACCGACAGGCAATTTGCCTTTTTCCCTGGTATATGGGTGTGAAGCAGTTCTCCCATTGGAAATTCAGATGCCATCATTGCGAGTAGCCCTGACTACTAAAATCACATCAGAGGATAATGATCGGTTGCGTCTTCAAGAGCTCGAAGCCCTAGACGAGAAGCGGCTACAAGCTCAGCAACACATTGAGCTGTATCAAGCTCGAATTTCAAAAGCCTTCAATAAGAAGGCCAAACAGAGAGTCTTCCAGAAAGGAGACCTGGTCTTAGCCGTCAGACGACCGATGATTATGACGCACAAGACCAAAGGCAAATTTCAGCCTAAATGGGGAGGACCGTTTGTAATAGAAACAATCAATTCAAACGGAGCATACCGCCTTATGACTGCAGATGGCGACTTACTCATGATGCCGATTAATGGCAAGTTCTTAAAGAAGTATTATCCTTAATCAGGATCCTTCTCATGAATAAGTTAACACTACACCTCTGATCAAGACCTTCGCGTCCAAAGTACACACAAAGAGAGCCATTCTCTTCCTCCAAGCGAGATCATACAACCGTAAGCCAGTAGGAACCTGGTCGTCTTGAAGACAAATCAAGGTTATGCATACATTAACCAGATAATCCAACATCCTTAACGATTCAGGATAGAGGAAAATGTTGGCCTGTAAGCCCAACATAAGTCCTCGACAACTTATCATGCTGAGGGGAATAGCATGGCTAGCCCGACTCAAACGATAGTTGGTAAAGGCATATCAAACCCGTTGACAGCTGGGGGTTTGCTAAAAATCCTAAGGGACCTGTTCCCATTTGATTCCCTCTCCAAAGTCACTTACCAATTCTCATCCATAGAATGGTAGGGCTACATATACATTTCGTTGTTACGTTAACATTAAACCTATGACAGCAATTCCCTCATTTCTCTCCGTGAGAACGAGACCTCCAAAGTCACTTACCAATTCTCATCAATAGAATGGTAGGGCTACATATACATTTCGCTGTTACGTTAACATTAAACCTATGACAGCAATTCCCTCGTTTCTCCCCATGAGAACGAGACCTCCACAATCATTTACCAATTATCATCCATAGAATGGTAAGACCACATATGCATCTCACTGTTACGTTAACATTAAACCTATGACAGTGATTTCCTCGTTTCTCCCCGAGAAAACGAGACTTCTTCCCAAATTCCATTGCCAATTGCGAGCCTGGTGGCTTCTCAACCAGTTATGTCATTGCGACCTCTGAACTGGCAGATAGCCAACTCTCACCTATCTTTGAGCTTGGTGGCGTCTCAATCGGTTATGTCATTGCGACCTCTGAACCAGCAGACAGCTAAGTCTCAATTCTGAGCCCTGTTGACATTTACAAAAGACAGGTCTCGATACTTGTTGACATTTATAAAAGACAAGTATCACCAATTTCGAGCTTGGTGGCATCTCAATCAGTTATGTCATTGCGACCTCTGAACCAGCAGACAGCTAAGTCTCAATTCTGAGCCCTGTTGACATTTATAAAAGACAGGTCTCGATACTTATTGACATTTATAAAAGATAAGTATCACCAATCTTTTGAGCTTGGTGGCGTCTCAATCGGTTATGTCATTGCGACCTCTGAACCAGCAGACAGCTAAGTCTCAATTCTGAGCCCTGTTGACATTTACAAAAGACAGGTCTCGATACTTGTTGACATTTACAAAAGATAAGTATCACCAATTTTGAGCTTGGTGGCGTCTCAATCGGTTATGTCATTGCGACCTCTGAACCAGCAGACAGCTAAGTCTCAATTCTGAGCCCTGTTGACATTTACAAAAGACAGGTCTCGATACTTGATTGGTAGTCAAAGTGCATTTTTATCATCATATTTACCATCACATTTTCATATTTATTCATTTAATTCTGCACATTTATTAATAATTTGTAATTTATTGTGTGCAGGCCTCGAATTATTATTTTAACAATAAATAAAGCCTAAAGAGCCCAAAAGCCCAGATCCAAGCCCATATTTGAAGCCCAAGAGTCAAAGAGCAAATATCAGATTGTCAAAGTGCAAATATGCAAGGGCTAAAGTTGCAATTATTAAAGTTTAGGGAAGGATAGAATTCTACCCAACCCTAAACTCTTGCAGGATGAGCATAAAGCCAAAGATGAGAAGGAAATTCGTTTAAAAGAGATTGGGAGAATACAAAGTCTAGATAACTTGATTACCAAGTTATATCGAAATCCCAAGATGGAGAGCCAGGATCACACTTCCAGAAGCAAAAGCCCACGTGGACGGACCAGGAGAGGCCACGCGCCAAAGCGCATGGCCAGAGGAGCCAGATTTGCCGCAAATCCGCGGCAAAACTCTGGATTCCGCAGCAAAACAGTGACGTCAGGATCCCAGTTTTCGTGGGCAACTTCATCCGGGACTCCTCGGCCTTCTGCACCTATAAATATCACCTGCAGTGCAACATACAGAGCGTCCAGCGTCCAGCAAAGGGCCAAAATTAGGGTTTCTTCTAGGTTTTCTTCTTTTGTAATTAGATTTACTTTTCTTTTTATTTTCAAGAGAGAGAGGATTATATTGAGCGTGACACCGATGTACCTCCTTCTTCTCTGCCATTGCGCTGATCATAAAGGTATAATTTTTATTTTGTTCTTTATTCTTATGTGTACTTTTATTTTGTTTTTCTTTCTTTTTCTTTGTGATCTTGTGGTTGTTGATGAACATGCAAGTGGATTCCAAAAGCACGTATAACTAAGCTCTGTGAGAACCAGCGATAGTTCATGAAGACGTCTCCTCCAAGCTACGCATCACTTCGTTCTTGATACGCTTGACGATATAATGTGCACAGGGATTGAGCTCGAGTTTATGATCTATTCGTGGAACGCCTCCTAAGCAAGGTAGAACATGTAAGATTTTCACGTTCTTTCTTCAACCAAACTCAAGTAAGTTTTCTTTTCTTTACTTTTCTTTTCTTTTCCTTTTTGTAGATTAAATACAACTCATCTCCATATTCTTTTCTATCACCCATTGTAAATACCACTATTAACTAATAAAAATAAAAGCTTTAGAGTATAACTTGCTTAACGCTTCCATCGCAGTCCCTCTTTGAGGATCACGACCCGTATAGCCCTGCTACCGCGGATTAGAACTGAGACTTGCACATCTATTCTTAAATCTGAAATACTTTATTTTTGTGTGCAGAAATCTCAGTCAACAAATTGGCGCCGTTGCCGGGGAGGGACGGTAAGTTATTCTCTAATAAAAAATATTTTTTATTAACTAATTTTTTATTCTTTTCTGTTTGCAGGTTTGGAGAACAGGGAACAGAAACAGAGCAGCAGAAAGGACATACAGCAATCCAGTGCCTCTGCCCTCAAAGGCAGAGCACCTGGATCTACTAGTTTGCCGTAGAAACGCGGCAAAAGCCGCAGATCTGCGGCAATAGTAGTGGACTACTAATCCAGTTTTCTGCAGGTTGCTCTGCATTGCAAAATTCTAATTTCTCCTCTGTTAACTTTGTTCTGTGATAACCCTGCTTACTGTTAATTAATTCAACAGTAAATTATTGGTTGTTAAAAATAAAATTTGATTAGACGTTTGCATATTAGGCACGTGTCTTTTCAATTATTTTTATTTACTGTTGAAGAGTGCTGGAGACGCAAGGTACGTACGCATTGCATATAGATTAGGAAACACTCTTGTTGTTTACTGCTTTCTTGAGTGATTCTTATCTATTTATCTTGTACACTTGCACTAATTCATCTTAAGGGCATAACCTATAAATAAGATAAGGTGAGGATTTCATCACCCTTCCTTAGCCCAAAATCATATCCCGAGCACTCACTAACCCAAGCCTAACATAAAAATTAGTAGACGTTGGCCCTAGGGACATCTCGGACTCAATAGGAGATTATCCTAAGGAGGAAAAGTGCTGGAAGTTGACTCTTGCTAAATCAGTGTCTAGAAAGGGATTGAGGGCCAAAAGCCCGAAGATTGGTGGTTATTTAATTAAGGAACGTCTTTGACGGAAAACCTCCCACCATTCTTGCCCTGACCTGGCTGATTAACTTGTGGTCAAGGTCTGCACCCGACCTCCTGTGGAAAGTCTAAACCAGTTAGGAGTCGTCTAGGTCATAGGTCTACCCTAACTTAGGTTAAATTTTTTTTTTTTTGTTTGTTTATTTGTTTGTTGTGTTTGTGTTGGTGTGATATGGCATATAATAATAATTCCAATTTTAATCCATATTACACCCCTAACTATTATTCGGATATTACCAACCCGGCATACCCTAATTTTGACCAATCTAGTGTGCCGGAATGGTCTTATCCGAATGACTATAACCCACACCCCCCATCTTATGATTATAATTTCTATAATAATTTCAACTCTTCACAGAGTTCATGGGGTTTCGAGTCCCCCGAGTCTAATGTCCAACCACCTTGTCCTCCGTATCCACCTTGTCCACAATATTCCCAAGATTCATACTCTGATCCTCCCATTCATAATAGATCACTATCCATAGGGGAAATGATAAGTACGCATAAGTCCAAGCAACAATCACCATCAATCTTAGATAGGATGATGCGTGAGTCCACCGACTCACAACTTCATCACGATGACACTTCATCTTTTCAAGTCCAATCACACAAGATGCACCTATCGACTATGAAGGGATGCTAGCTGCCATGACTGAGGCTAGATTAGCCCGTGATCGTGACATAGATTTGATGGTTGAGTCTTTACGTTCTCACCGTTCGGCCATTTCTGCTTTCATTGACCACTCGATTAGAGCCGACGAACCAAGTTGCTTTGGACAACAAGATTCTAATTCAGTACCTGTAGGCTGTCTAAAAAATGACTAACAGACAAGCCATTTAGGAAGCAGAGTCTCAAGCTCTAGACGCGAGGGATCGATGCCCGCGTCTCAGCATTAAGACGCGTTGGATCTACACCCGCGTCTCAGCGTCCAGACGCGTCAGCCCGAAGCCCGCGTCTCAGCATCAAGGCGCGTCGGCCCGACGCCCGCGCCTCAGCGTCCAGACGCGTGAAGGCCCGAAGCCCGCGTCTCAGCATTAAGGCGCGTTGGCTCGACGCCCGCGTCTCAACTTCAAGGCGCGTTTGGCTCGACGCCCGCGTCTCAGCATCAAGGCGCGTTTGGCTCGACGCCCGCGTCTCAGTTGCAACTGCCCTGATTGCGGGGCCAATCACCGCGCATGTAGCGGGTAGTGGCCCCTCATTCGGGAGCGTTTTTAGGGGGGCACGTTCACCCCTTGAGACCCCTATAAATAGCCTTGTTTGCTATGAAGAAGGGATCGAAGCTTTGATAAGATCGAAGTTTGGGCATCATCAAGGTCGATCGAAAATCAGGCAACTGAAGGCATCAACAACAGAGAGGAGACTCTTCAGCGAGCTTACTGAGTACTAGCCGCTCTCTGCCTACCTTCTCTTTGAGAGTTTTGGTAGACGGAGCTGAGTTACTCTTTCTACTGGCCGAAGAGAAGACCCCCGACGGTCCAGAACGGTCATCTAGTCAACGGAGAACAAGATTCACTCTCCATCGCCACACGAAGAACCCAGCACTAAACAAAGGGAAGATTCGAATATCCTCCCTCCCTTGTAACTGGAAGGAAAGAGAGGTCTGGTTGTAAATCGTTTCGTTTGATTCAAGGAAACCTTTTTACACCCCGATTTTCTAGTCCACCAAATTTCCGGCGCGTACAAGAGATGGCGACTCCGCTGGGGACTACCTTCGTTACTGACGAGCGCACCGTGGTGCAGGATGACGTTCTCCGTAAGGGGAAAATGGTCGAATCGCTCATTGTCGAGTTCGACCAGGCGAAGTATGAAGAGTTCCTCTCTTCTGGCTCCAAGAGCCCCAAGACCCGCGTCTGCCGCCGGGTCTCAAGTGGACAGCCCCCCGAAGCCCAATCTGAGGCTCTGTCGGGTGCTACCGCTGCCCACTGTGCCAAGTCCGGTTCACGCGCCAACGCCTCCCCGAAGGCCCGCGTAACCTCAGACATTGCTGTTGCGATCGACCGCGTCGCACAGAACACACGCGCCAACGCCTCCCAGAAGGCCCGCGTCGTCCCAGGCACCACTGCTGCTGCGATCAAACGCGTCGCGCAGAACACCCGCGTCAGCGTCTCTCAGGAGACCCGTGTGGTGAACACCCCTGGCTCTACAAACCAGGAAGTTGTTGGTTTCTCCCCTCCTCTACGGCGCAACCGGAATGCCGAGCGTCGATAGAGAAGACGCGCGCGTCAACTCCAAGTCGGAACCATTGGTTGTCTGACTGGGGGTGGACGCGGCGTACAAATTGATGCCTTGCCCGCACCTCGTCCAGTGCGAGAGATCCGCGTTTGGCGACCCAAACGCGAGACTCCCCAAGTTGAGTCTTCTGAAGACCAACTTGCCAAACGCCAAAGCGAAGCTTCTGCGTCTCGTCAAACGCAGGAAGCATGCGCCCCAAGGCGTGGGGCCCAGCAGCCCACTCTCTCCCAAGTCTCTCTGTCCCAACGCAGCAGACAGCAACGCGAAAGTCGCGTCTCATATCAACAGAGACGCCAGACGCGCGTAACGCAGCCTCGACGTGACAGCCGCGTTTCTGAAACCTGCGTTCAGACAGCACAGCATATGACTGCCTCCCGTCTTCGACGTTGCGAGGCTAGTCTATTTAATCCCCCTCCCGTGGATTTGAGGGGTTATTTGACAAGGAAAAGAAGTGCCAATCAGGCCACTTCCTCATGCTACTGTCAACAGCTCATCCAGATGCTCTCTGGATGCCATTGCGGATCAGGCGAGCACCAGCAGTCTTTAGTTAGACAGCTGACCCTGATTCCCCCGTCAGCCAAAAGAAGACGCTCCCACAGAAGGAGAACCTTTTCTGACGTCGAGTACCCGGAGCTTACTGCATACATGACAAGCAGAAGCAAGGGAAAACAACCGAAAGTCAGCTCGGATAAGTCTGATTCGGAACCGGAAGGAGTGTATCAGCACACCCGTACCCGGACTGGGGCCATTCCCCCAGTTAACTATAGTGCCCTAGCCCGCGGCATTAGAATGGACGACTCTCACTCCGTTGTGATAGAGTCGCAGGATTCGAATTCTTCCGTCGAGAAGGAGACTTCTGCCCACATGGTAGGCGCTTCTGAGGAGACGACTAAGCATCTAGAACAGATGCAGAAGCACCAAATGGATATACTCTCCTCTCAGCAGAGATCCATTGACGACCTCAAGTATATGCTTGAGAAATTGCTCGAAGAAAGAGCGAGATCTCCTCCTAGAAGGTCAAAGGGTAAAGGGGGAAGGAGAAAAAGCCCACCTTCCGAACCTTCCAGTGAGACACGACGATCTACTTCGGATGTGTCCAAGCCTTCAGCGCAGGCAGGAAGCGACCCAGACCCGGAGAAGGCTCACGCTGAAAGAATGAGTCTACTGGAGCAACGACTCAACGCCCTTGCCAGTCGTAAAGACCTCCAAGAAGCTGGAGTGGTCCGGCCCTATCCGGCCGAGTGGGACTTAGTCCCGTACCCTCCTAGGTTCAAGGCTCCAACTCTCCAAGCGTTCGATGGGAAGGGGTCGCCCAACCAACATATCTACTACTTCAAATCCCAAACTGGGAATGTGGTAGATAACGATGCCATCCTGGCACGCCTATTCATTGGCACCCTGAAAGGGCTGGCCTTTGAATGGTTCATGAAGCTCCCGGAAGGTTCCATCAAGAACTGGGGCGACTTGGAGAAGCTGTTTTTAACACGCTTCTTCGAAGATGATTCGGAGGTTACAATGCCCACCCTCCTAGCTACAAAACAGCGAAAGGGAGAGTCCGTTAAGTCTTTCGTAGAAAGATTTCGGAACACGGCACTCCGATGTCCAAGCGGCATGACCCAGGCCACCCTGGTGGAAACATGTCGCCACAATCTCCAGACCTCACTCCTTGCTCAAATAGGAGTGGCTGAAAGCCGCACCTGGAAACAATTAGTCCAGCAAGGTGAACAGGCTGAGGAGATTGTTGCCCGCGTCAGAGCGGAAGAAGGCAAGCCCAGGCCAGAAAGGTCGACGAGGCGTGCACCAGACACATCCCTCCAAACCAAACGGAAGGATAACTTGGCAACAGAGACCAAATCTCCCGCTAAGCCTCAACCAGGCAGAGCGAGTGGCTCTTCCAGCCAACCCCGCGCCAACAAACAGTATTCCTTCAAGGAGGAACACGTCGACTCGCTCTTCAAGTTACTCAACAGAGCAATCGACTGAAGCTCCCTGAAATTAGGCGTCCGGAGGAAGTCGGCAAGACCGACAATCCCACCTACTGCTTATACCAAAGGATGCTCGGACATCCTACCAAAAGCTGCTACGTCTTCAAGGACATCCTTCAAGCCCTGATTGACGTGGAGGTATTAAAACTCCGACCAGAGCAGAAAAAGATGACGGCCAACATGACGTCGATTCTCCAGTTTGGGACACGACCCCCGACACCCGTGGGGGTGATCTCTGTCCCGAAAGGAGAACTGAGGGTGGTCAACACAGACCCTCATCAGCAGCAGGAGAAAGGCTTGGTACCCGTCCCTACGCCTCGAGGGGAAATCATGTGGGTCCACCCTGACCTCGTCGACGAGCAACAATGGACGACTGTGACCAACAGGAAGTCCAAAGGCAAAGGGAAGGCTTCATCTTGCCATGTGATCTGCGCTTCTTCTCGGGAAGCGGATGCTGATGTTCCCTCGCTGACTGACTCGGAAGAGGAAACAATAGTCCTGGCCGCGGAGCCTAACCAACCGACAGTGGGAACCCGTTCAGGGCAGGCGTACTTGAAGCAGTACGGCGAAATGGCGGTGGTCCCTCCACAACCAGTTTTGGAGCCGACCAAGCCCTCCACAAAACCTCCTGTGGAGAAACCGAAAGAGACTCGGTTTTTCTCGAGCTCTTTCGAAAGGTGCAACGGAAGGATCCTCGACACCTTACAGCTTTGATGTCTTGGCTCAATTAGCCAACATCCCGGCGCGCATTACCTTGTATGAGCTCCTGAGGCTATCAAAGTCAACCAGAGAGGCTCTACAAGAAGCTTTGGCAAATGCTAAGGTCTTTATGACCCGTGTGCCAAGGGAGGAAGATGTAGAGGATTGCCTCCACACCTCCCCAAATGCTCCCTGCATCACCTTCACGATAGATGACATGCAGGTTAAAGGGAAGCATGACCGACCCCTATACTTCACAGGGTATATTGGGTCATCCGAGGTAAACCGTATCCAGGTGGATCCAGGGTCCGCGCTGAGCATCATACCTCGCCGGGTCATGCAATTTCTGGGCATTCCTACCCATCGTCTGAGCCCTACCCAGACGACTATTTACGGGTTCAATGCCAACAGCTCCCGCCCGATGGGGAAGATCAAGCTTAAATGCCAGATTGGGAGCCTCAAGTCGGAAGTGACGTGTTACATCATCGACGCTGACACTTCCTACAACCTGTTGCTGGGACGACCATGGATTCACCGCAATTCCATCATTCCCTCCACTCTCCACCAAGTCATGAAATACATTGACGAGAGTGGACAGGTTCGAACGTTGATTGCCGAAAGGCATCCGTTTAAAGGGGTTGAGAATTATTTCACGGACTCCCTCCTATATCAGGATCCTGAGGAGACCAATGAAACCCCACAACCAGAGGAGCCAGACTCTGGTAATGAAGCTGACATTGAGCCTGAGAAAGAAGAGTGCCTGTGGGAGCTAGAACCACTTGTAAAGAGCACTAATAAGCTCGATGTTGATACCACCGACGATGCAGGCGGTTAGTATATTAATAAAGATTTAGATTTCACGTATTTCCCTGCGTGTGAGTCTGACTCAATACCGTCGGACACTAGTACCGACATGGACGAGGATGTATGGTCGGCAATGGATGCTTTGACATCATTGCATGTACCAATAAAATCATCCTTCGGGACGTACCAGGATGATGGCGACGCACAAAAGTCTGTATTCCTGGTTCCAGCCAGACGAAAAGGCCAAAGTCCAATTCTTTTTGGGCGAATCTCGTCTGAACCAATGCCCCACGAAGAATCGGAAGGCGAGGATGAATCCCCTCAGTTCGATCATTATGAACCAAGAGCGCTCAAAATGATGAAGCGTATGGGGTACGACCTAACCAACAGGCCCGGGTTAAACTTCGGTAAAGGAAGAAGAACACTGCTCCGATCCTTTGTGCCGAAAGGGAAAGCCCCTGATTATTATCATCAGACACGCCGGGGGTTGGGCTATGTATCAACTCCGGCCCCGTCAGCCTCTGATTCGGAGGGACCGTCAAGTCACGACTGCTCTTCGGACACGTCATCATGGGAATCAGATGTCAGTGTCGGCAACATCTTCAAAGGGCTTTCAGTAAACATGGTTTCAACAAGCCATCTGGAGGATGAAGATGAAGAAATGATCCAATCTGATACAGATCCTTGGATCAAGCATTTGAATGCTCTTTGGGATATCCGCTTTGAACAGCGTGAGCCACCCACAGAAGATAAGGTTGTTCAAATCAACCTAGGGGATGAGGCTAATCCTAAGCCCATCTTCATAAGTGACGGCCTGTCACCTTCGGAGAAGAAGGATCTTATATCTCTTGTACAAGAGTATATAGACGTCTTCGCCTGGAATTACGAGGACATGCCTGGACTTGATCCTCAAGTGGCTATGCACCGCCTCAACATCAATCCGGACGTAAAACCTGTCAAACAACAGCAGCGACGGTTTCGTCCAGAAATAATGGAGGCAATCCAATTAGAAGTCAAAAAGCTCATTGACTCTGGCTTCATCAGGGAGGAACAACATCCCGATTGGGTAGCCAACATCGTACCCGTTGCCAAGAAGAACGGGAAGATCCGGATCTGCATTGACTTCCGTGATCTAAACGAGGCCTGCCCCAAAGACGAATTCCCATTGCCAATCACAGATGTCATGATTGACAATACATGCGGATTCGAACGAATGTCCTTCATGGACGGATTCTCAGGATACAATCAAATCAAGATGTACCCTGATGACGAAAAGCACACCTCCTTCAGGACACCTCTAGGAGTATACTGCTACACCGTCATGCCCTTCGGTCTAAAGAATGCAGGGGCAACATATCAACGGGCCATGAATGCCATCTTCCACCAACAAATACGCAAAACGGTGGAATGCTATGTTGATGACATTGCGGTGAAAAGCCGTACTAAAGGCGATCACATAGCTGACCTGAAGGTGGTCTTCGACATCATGCGGGCCCATCAACTAAAGATGAATCCCACCAAATCCTTCCTGGGGGTAGCCAGCGGCAAATTCCTAGGATTCGTAGTAACCTCCACCGGAATTCACTTGGATCCGGAGAAGGTTCGCGCTATTCAGGAAATGCAACCTCCAAGAAGCCTCAAGGAGCTCAGAGGATTGCAAGGACGACTGGCATACATCCGCAGATTCATCTCAAATCTCTCCGGGAGATGCCAACCCTTCGCTAAGCTGATGAAGAAGGGTGTCTCATTCATTTGGGACGACGCTTGCCAACAAGCATTTGAGGAAATCAAACGATACCTAACCCACCACCAGTCCTTGCAGCTCCGGTATCCGGAAAGCCTTTCCTGGTGTACGTCCGGTCAATGGATCATTCTTTGGGAGCTCTGCTAGCTCAGAATGATGACCAAGGACGCGAACAAGCAATCTACTACCTAAGTAGAACAATGATCGGAGCCGAACATCGGTACAACCCGATCGAGAAGGAATGTTTGGCGCTGGTGTTCGCCATTCAGAAAATGCGACACTATCTGGTGGGTCAGACTATAAATGTCATATCAAAAGTCAACCCCCTGAGGTTACTCATGACAAAGCCTTCATCATTGAACGGCCGACTGACGAAATGGGCTATATTGCTCTCTCAATATGAGATGCACTTTCTGCCACAGAAGGCCATTAAAGGACAAGCGGTGGCGGACTTCTTAGCCGAACATCCGGATCCGAGGGCAGCCAAACTTTATGAGGATCTCCCGGACGAGGTTGCCGAGGTCTGCCTAACCCAGACATCGTTCGAAGGACAAGTATGGCAACTTTTCTTCGATGGGGCATCAAGGGCAAGCCCAAAGGGACACACAGTAGCGGGGGTAGGAGTAGTACTCGTCTCCCCACAAGATTACGTGATTCCCCGAGCTATCTAGTTAACCGAGCCCTGTTCCAACAATGTGGCGGAATACAACGCTCTTTTGATTGGGATGCAATTCGCCGATGAGATTGGCGTTAAAAATCTCGAGGCGTACGGTGACTCCAAACTCATCGTCAGCCAAGTTCGCGGAGAGTATGAGGTCAGACATGAAGATCTAGTACCCTACTACAACGCGACAATCCACATGGCCGAGAAGTTTTCCAACTTCTACATTGACCATGTACCGCGCAGGCAAAATGCACATGCAGATGCACTCGCATCCCTTGCTGCCTCCTTAGCTCTTCCAGCTGGAGCAATGGAGAAGGTATTCATCTATAGCCACGACCTATACTGCCCAAAAGTCCCCTCGGAGACTACCCGAGGTCAACGGGAGATCGTCAAGGCAAGGAAACACTTGAAGTGTCGACCGATCCAGAGCTTAAAGACTGGCGATTCCCCTACATTGATTTTGTCTTATATGGCATCTTACCTGAAGACACCAAGGAGGCGGCTGCCATCCGAAGGAAAGCCCCCAAATTCTACTATAATGCGATTTCGCGAACATTGTATCGTCGATCGCATGACGGAATCCTGCTCCAGTGCCTCTCATCAAAAGAAGCCCGCGAAGTGTTGAAAGAAGTCCACGATGGTACGTGTGGAGCTCATCAACCTGGCCCGAAGCTGGCAAACCGACTCCAAAGATTGGGTTACTACTGGCCCAAGATGGTTGCCGATGCTGTCTCTTATGCTAAGAGATGTCATGCCTGTCAAATACATGGCGATTTCATCCATCAAGCACCGGGTACCTCCACTCTACGACCTCTACCTGGCCGTTTGAAATGTGGGGAATGGATGTGGTTGGTCCAATTAGCCCACCATCATCGAAGGGACATCGTTCATTCTAGCGATAACCGATTACTTCTCAAAGTGGGCCGAAGCTATCCCTTTGAAGGAGGTAAAATCATCTAACGTGATCAAGTTCATGAAACATCACGTTATTTACCGCTTCGGTGTGCCTCGGCGGATTGTCCATGACAATGGACCCCAGTTCATCAGCCAGGCTTTCCAGAGATTCTGCGCTAAGTTCAGAATCCAGAGGGTGTCCTCAACGGCATACTATCCTGCGGCTAACGGTCTTGCAGAAGCCTTCAACAAGACTATTGGCAAGCTTCTCAAGAAATTCGTCTCGAAAAGTCAACGAGACTGGGACGATAAGTTGGGTGAATGCTTATGGGCCTATCGCACAACTGTGCGAACCCCAACTAAAGCCACGCCGTTTTCCTTGGTATACGGATGCGAAGCCGTTCTTCCACTGGAAATTCAAATTCCATCTCTACGCGTCGCCTTGACAGCGGAGATGACGACAGAGGAGAAGCATCGACAGCGACTCCAGGAGTTGGAGGCCTTAGACGATAAACGTCTGCAGGCCCAACAACAAATCGAGCTTTATCAAGCTCGTATCACCAGAGCCTTCAACAAGAAAGTCAAAGCGCGAACTTTCAAGAAAGGCGACCTTGTCTTAGCTGTCCGAAGACCCATGGTCATGACGCACAAGACAAAAGGAAAATTCCAACCCAAATGGGAAGGACCATTTGTAGTGGAGTCAGTCTACTCAAATGGATCATATCGCCTCATAACCTCAAACGGCGATACACTTATGATGCCAATCAATGGCAAATTTTTGAAGAAATACTATCCCTAAATAGTATTCTTCCCCCGATCAAGTTAAAAGTACACCTCTGATCGAACATCCAACGCCTCCGATGGCTAAGGATAGAGGAAAATGTTGGCTTTTAAGTCCAACATAAGTCTTCGACAACTCATCATGCTGAGGGGAATAGCATGGCTAGCCCAACTCAAACGGTAGTTGGTAAAGGCACCTCAAATCCGTTGATAGCTGAGGGTTTGCTAAAAATCCTAAGTGGACCTGGTTCCACCCTTCCCTCCAAATCCCTTACCAATTCTCATCCATAGAATGGTAGGACCACAAAGTACAATCATTACTACGTTAACACTATACCTCTGGTAATGAATACTCCTTGTCGAGTACAAACTTTGTTTGTTAACTCTACATAGAGTAGCAAACTTCAAATTTGCCAAGTTAACACTATACCTCTGGCATTTCAAATTTCACTTGTCAATTCTCATCAATAGAATGACAGGTCCTCAAAATTGCTCTTATCACGAGCCAACTCTTGTCAAGTTAACATTACACCTCTGACAAAACTACTGTTTAAGTTAACATTACACCTCTAAGCAGTACATCGAGTGTCTGTCAAGTTAATATCACACCTCTGATAGTCACCTTTCTTCAGACTTCCGTATCGAAGCTGAAATGGACGATGCCGAGTTAACACTACACTTCTAGCATCCGAGTCATTGCTAAGTTCAACAATACACCTATGGCCATGACCTTTCCTCGACTTCTTTAAGCCGAGACGACTAATGCCAAGTTCAATACTGCACCTCTAGCATTACCCTCACTGTTAAGTTAAACACCACACCTATGACAGTGATACCCTCAGTTTTCCCAAATAAAACTGAGATGTTGATGAGTTAAGTTAATATCACACCTCTAACTCACGCCCTTGTCAAGTTAACATTACACCTATGACAAGACTATTTTCAACCCGTTAAGTTAATATTACACCTCTAACGGTAAAAATCTTACTAGATTCCCCACGAGTCTAGTTTCATTTGATATTCTCCCCAACAGAGTATCAAATTCATCTGAAAGCATTGTTAGGTTAACATTACACCGTTAAACAATGTTTTCGCCGAACTCCCCGGCTGATCTTAAATCAAGTTAATCCCAAATCCTTGATAAAAGTTCTTCTCTGGGGGTACGAACTCCACCTGTCGTTTTCTTTTACAAAGTGGCAGGTCCACAAAAATCATCTCTGTCAAGTTAATTTTACACCTCTGACAGTATCGTGAAAGTTCCTGAAACAGGATCTTTCCTCATAACTTTTGATGAGGTCAAAAGATTCCTTGCTTCTACATGTCCAACTAAAGGCAGAAAGTTCAAGACAAAAGAAGTAAAAAGGAAAGTGTCACTTTTATTTATATATCCAAGTATATGAAAGTGATACAAAACGCTCTCTTATACAATAAGATTGAGTGTTACAATTAAGGAGTACAAAGAAGTCCCTCTCTCTCTCAGAGGCCGTACTCACTCCTTGAAACTGCATCTGATCCCAGGTGCACAATTGGAGCCGATTTGCGTCATGGCAATGACACGAAAATCGAAAGCGCCCTAGCTGACTAAGCTAAGGGCAATGGCGTTCTTGAGGTCCGGTGGCAGCAGGAAGTCCTGCAACCCTTCATTTCATCACCATCCCTTTCCCCAGAATTCAAAGGACATCGACTGTCCTCGATGTCACTTCTGGAGTCGGGAGAGGAAGAGGATCTCTCCGCCACACAACCTTCAGAACCTCCTCGCCGTCATATTCAACCTGACCATCTCTTGCCATCAGATATGATCAGTGCTGAAGATCTGAAGAGACCTTGGCGAGGGTTGAGTCCTCGTCGGAGATATAATTTAATCTCTCGCAAGCGACGAGGACCATAATTTAATCTCTCACAAACGAACGTGGAGCAAGTTCGCCAGCCGGTATATTCTTTCTGGGGCCCAGCAAACCTGAGAAAGGGCATCAAGCCAACCTGCAAGGGATAAAACAGGAGAGTTAGAAAATCTGAAACTTTTTCTAAGTGACAGAACGCGGCAACCATTCAAAGACTTCAGACGCGGGAATGACCCGCACAGTCAAACAGACGCGAGCCAAAACTATGCCACGCGCAGGATTCAAACGCGGCCTCAGGTTGCACCCGCGTCTAATGCACAGGACGCGAAAAATTTCAGAACGCTGAAAACTGCCATCTCTCTGTTGGGTGAACAGGAGTTGCAAGATTCAGGTCTGAAACGCGCCAAGGCAATGGCCATGAAACGCGACGAGCAGAGCCAGCGTCAAGCGCCCGCGTTCAGAGAAGTTCAAGTCACTGGCACAAGTTCCACAATAGGAACGCACCAGGACTTCGTTTAGATGGTTATGCCAAAGATTCAGGCTATACACATCATTGGGGGACGTACCAGCAGAGGCCTCTGGCCAGAGTTGGCCTCTCTGCACCCAAACGCAGGCGTCCAAGGTGATCCGAGAGAGGCGGTTCTCCCTGAAGAGACCAAATAGAAGCATGAGAGCTCTGGCTCATCTTCATCAACGGGGTCACCTTCATCCATGGAGACGGAATCTCTATCAAGAAACTCTTTCTGAAGAAGGCGGGACTTCTCAGAGCAATCCAAAGAGAAATAATCCAAGCTTGGATTATAGAAGGGGAGCGCATCCTATTTATAGGCAGGCCCTAATAACTGCCATTAATGGGGCGTTAATTGGAACCGTCGCGCACGATTGTCAAAGCCCAGTGAAGGATTGACGCGTGGAACGCCGCTTTGGAAACCGTCACAAGCGCCGGTTTTCAACCGCCCGCGTCGGTTTTGCATTTAAGGGCATTAACTCCTGAGTCCAATGAGGAGTTGACGCGTGGATAACTGCCTTGGGAATCAACAGATGACTCGGAATCCCAATTGACAGTGAAGACCTGACGATCAAAGATCTCCTAAAATCTTTTGAGTCAGGTTGCATTAGACGCAGATGGGAAAGCCGCGTCCCTTCAACAGACAAGGCTGCGTCTCTTGCGTCTGCCCGATCCGCGCAAGACAGACTTGCGTCATTCAGAGCTGCGTCTCATCTTGTGATTGATACTGCGTCTCACGCCATGGGTTGACGACCGCGTCTCGCTTTATGGATTAAATGCCACGTCTCATCAAGAAAGCCGCGTATCAATCCGTGATCGACGCTGCGTCTCAGCAAAAGGACTTAGTAAAATCTAAGCTTCGATGGGCTGACGACCGTGTTTCACTCTATGAAAGGATGGTCCGTCTCACCCTGTGATCGACGCTGCGTCTCGTCAAAAAGACTTGGTGAAATCTAAGTCCCCATAGACTGATGCCGCGTCTCATTCTATGGGTAAATGCCGCGTCTCACCAAGGCTGCGTCTCATTAAAACTTAGTCTTACCTAAGTTCAATATTCACAACCAGTGACCAAGAAGTTGGGCTCATCCACAACAAAGCAAAGAAGGTGGGGCAAAAGCTTCAAAGAAAAACTTCTATTATATCAAAAATGATAGAAGTAGATACAAACACTCTTGATAAATAGAGTGTCCCTTTGTTTACAAAAAAAAAAAAAGGAAAAGAAGGCTAAATGTCCTGGTTCGCCAAGGAACGGATTTGTTCCCTAAGGCGGTGAATCTTGTGTTGGCGTGTCCTCTCAGCCTCCATGATGGCCCGGTCCCGCAGCTCCGCCTCAGATAAGAAATTTCTGGCAGCCAGCTGCATCCGCAGAGATTCCACCCTGAAAGATTGTAGAGACAGACTCTCTTCAGCACGCGCCGTAGCAGCTCGTTGCTCCTCAAGCTCCTTTTTGAGGGAAACAAGCTTCTCCTCATTGAGCGCAAGAATAGCTTCTGCCTTGGCGATGGTGTCCCGAGCTCTGATTATGACTTGCTCCGTGCTCTCCACGGTAAGCTCGGATTCCCTCGAATCTCCGGCTAATTTCTGAAATTCAGCCTTGGAGTATTCGAGGTCGCGAATCTCTGCAGCGATTTGTGCCTCCGCCTCCTGTCGCTCTCGTTCTTGAGCAGCTAGAAGCCTGGTCAAGGTGGCCTGAGCCTCACTGAAAGAGCCAGCATCTTCCAAAGATTCCAGCTCCCGCAGGTTATCTCCCAGTTGCTCTACCACCTGCAGACACGCCTTGGCAAGTGAGGGGCCTCCCGTCAATTCGACGTTCACGGCCATATTTTCAAGAAGCCTCTGGGCGAATTGGAAGGTGCTGCTTCCACGAAAGATGAGATCAATACATGATCCCATCGAAGTAAAGAACTGTTGCACCATCTGACGTGCCAGATCCCCCATATCTTCACCACATGGAAAGCTTCCCGACCCCTTTCCTGTCACGAGATAAGGGATATAGGGCGGATCTTCTCGCACCAGAGCTGTACTGGCCATCGATACGACAAGAGCAAGACTGCCCACTGACGCTACCGGGGGCACTACCTCTGCAGGAGCCTCCACAACCAATGAGGGAGCAGTAAGCACTACCTCTGCAGGAGCCTCCACAACCGATGAGGGAGTAGTAAGCACAACCTCCTCAGGAACCTCCACAGGGACTTGAGCTGGACGAGTACTGATGGTCGGACTCTCTACCCGAACCTCCTCAGCCTCAGCGGTTGCTTTCTCTCCTGGCAAAGTGGAAGTATCCCCGGCCTCAGTAGTAATCTCCTCGACCGGCCGAGTGAGAACCTCCTCAGCCTCGGTGGTCGCTGGCAAAGCGGAAGGCTCCCCAACCTCGACAGCCACCCCTTCCGAGGTTATCTCAGCAGCCAAAGCCTCAATTCCCTTGGGCTGGGCCAACTCTGTTACCATCTCCGCGATGTGCGAGGAAGTTGTACCTTCAGCAGGGATCATCGCCAGCGGTAATGCGGTCGATGACTCGCCCCCATATATTTCCTCCTCCGAGATGTGTGAAAACTTACTCGGATCAGGAAAAGCGGGCTCATAGCCGTAGTCGACTTTATCTTCAAAGTCGCTTTCCGTGTCAGACGCGGAAGACGATAGCTCAACACAAAGGTCCTCGGTGACCAGGGCCTTGCCACCAATCACCCCAGTGGTAGGACTAGGGTCGGCTGTCCGAGCGCTAGAAATGAAGACGCTAGGAGACCCTGACTGCTGTGCCTCGTCCCTCCCTGTTTGAGCAGAGGAAGGCTCGGGTTGAGCTGAGATGCCTGCAATCTCAACATCCCCTCCAGTCATTCTGTCGACCTCCGGCGACTCGTCCCCTTCGGCGGCGGTGGACTCATCAACGAGCTCCCCTTCCTCCACGGTCTTGCTGCGCGACCTAGGAGCACGGACCAAGTTGGGAAAATCTCTATCTTCTGGCGGTTCCTCAACCCCAGCAGAAATGTCCTCTGATAGAGAGACTTCCGTTGCTAAGTCCCTCCGAGCCCTCTTCGGAGCAGGACCAGCAGTTGAAGTGGAACCTCGACGGCGCTTACTCACCAATTCTCGAACCTTCGCGGTAGAAAGCTCCTCCTGTGGCCCTAGCTTGGTTTTACTCTGGGTTATTCGGGGCTCCTCTCTTGAACCTCCCTCAGCTTCTCTCTGAGATGCTCTCTCCAGCTCTTTCTGGACCTTGAGGTACTGGGTGACCATGTGCGAGCGTTTGCCAGACTCCGACCGTGTTTGAGATAGTCATTAATGCCCTCAATACCGTATACCCTGGAGTAAAGTCCGGTGACTGGTTCACCCGAGAATACCAGGTGCAGAAAGTGAAGCTGGTAAGGTTCTTCGGTTCTTCGACAGGCAAACGGAAAGTTGCCTCTGTCCCCCCAGCCACGCTATAATACCAAGCTCGAGCACCTTCACACAAATTCCCGTCAAAGGCAAGCTGAGTGTTCGGATTGCCGACGTAAAGCTGAGCATAGCCAAACTGTCGGGCAAACGACTTGGCATATATGGTTCGATTGTGCAGGAAGTCCCTTGGCGAAACAGCACATATCCTGGTCGTATGTTGATCAACCAACGGAATATTCCCGCGGACAGCTGTGTGAGGTCATCCCGACCTATAGAATCAGTGAATTGCTCACCAAAGACACACCAGGAATCTCAGGGAAGCAGCGGTTGAGCTGGTAATTGGCGGCATTTGAGAGACGTCTCCGAATATAATATATATAGGTGTCACTCCAATCCGAGCGTTCCAACCGCCTCACAAAAGGGACAGGACTCGTACTCCCACGCGCCGTTGTCATCAAAGAGGAGCAATGCATCACGTACCAGGCCATGAGATACGTGTAAGGCAACTCGATCCGGGGGTTGGGGCGCCTTACTGTCGGGTTCCCCTCTGAGTCAACATACGGCTTGCCTTGAGAGTCGACGGTCCTTGGGGCCTCGCATAGTCTCTTGGCTAACGCCCGCAACCCGCTCTGAATGCCAGCCGCCACAGCCGGAAGAAGGGCTATAGGACTGCCATAGGCCAAGAGCACTGCTGGATACACCACGTCAGCAATGATAACTTCATGTGGCCGTGTAGGTACTACACAACGCTTCAACCACAGCATCAAGAAGCCTGCCAACAGCGCTCGACTAGAGATAGAAGCCCGGGCCCGATGATGATAGCTTTCGAAAAGCGTATCAGGTTCGAAGCCGTCCTCGTTCGACCCAGTGGTGTAAAAGCCCTCAGAAGCTTGGGCAACCATGTCATCAACCTCCTGTTCATAGCAGGGAGCCAGTCGAGTTATCGAATGATCCTTCTTGCTGACGTTGTTGAACAAGTATTGGCCCAGGACAGATGCCTAACTCCATGCGTCCTCCAACCGGTTACCTGACCACAAATATGGAAGTGGCACATCACTTCCCAATAGGTCTCGTACACCTCAGGGGAATTTTTCCTTATAAGGTCAAGCTCCTTAGCAGTCGGGACATATTCTTCATAAGGAAACTCCCCCATCGCCAGCTCCGAGACCTCATGCAGCTCGTGCAGCGCAAGGCCCATCTCTCCAACCGGGGTGAAGAATGTCCCCGTCTGAGGATTGTAGCGCTCTAGGATCCCGAAAAAATTATGAGAGCTTTGTGGGATACCCCACTGCACGGCCCTGACTGCTGAGTATAATCCCACGTGCTCTAGCAGATCTCCTAGGTCAGTGAGGACGAAACCCACCATCCTGCCCCACCAATAATTCTCCGTGGAGTGGACCCATCCGGGCAGACGGAACTCGGCTGGATAATCACCCTCTGCTTCTATGAACGAGTTGAGGAAGGTGGTGGCAAGCTGCGGGATCTCTCCAACTGGAAGTTTGGACTTGCGGGATCCGGGAAACAAACCGAGGACTGTCCTGTCATGGCAATCATGACGGTATACTTTCTGGGATTTGAAATCACCGAGGGTAATCTCAGAGATATCCCGAGAGACGTCCCACTTCATCTTTCGAAGGACAGACAGGTGTTGGAGATAAGACAACGGGAACATCCTATCCATGGCTGGAAGGAAGTATCTCCTCTCCCCTATCTGACGGAGCCACCTGTAATTCCCGCCATACATAGACTGGCCGCCATCGCCGACGTGGTCTCCAAAGAAGAAGGCAGGCTTCTCCAGCTTGATGTGAGTATCCGTTGCGAATGCTGCATCAGTCATGAGCACCCGAGAAGTTCTCTCATCAACATTGGCAATCATTTCCCTGCGAACTTGCGACCTGTCAGCAGTCACAGGTACAGTCCTTCGCAGTGCAAAAGTCAGACGGTGGTCAGCACCACCCACACGCCCGAAATGGCTGGTCTTGGCAAACGGAACAGTAGGACGTGGCACTGCAAAAAGAAAAGGACACTTGGTCAGATACTTTACCAAAAATAAAGAAAGATGCTAAGTGTACATGACTCAGACCCAGCGGAGACACTGGACGCGCGAGTTATTCAAAAGCCGCGTCCAGACCTGCAAAGCTGCGTTCTGCAAACCAAGACTTATGGAAATTCTAAGTACTTGGACTCAAACGCCAGATTCTACAAAATCGGCGGTTGAAGACACAGAACGCAAGGATTAAATCCGCGTTCTGCAAACCAAGACTTATGAAAATCCTAAGTACTCGGACTCAGACGCCAGATTCATCAAATCGGCGCCTGATGACACAAAACGCGGCACAGAACGCAAGGATCAAATCCGCGTTCTGTAAACCGCGTCCAGAAACCTTCACAATTAGAAATATTCTAAGTGAAGGATCCAGAGTGCAGAGCCCACTGGCGTCGGATCATCAGACCCGCGCCCCGGTTATCATCTCAAGGACTGCGTCTGAGAATCAAACACGATTATGTGTTAATGGTTTTTTGGGTTCTCAGAACTTATGCTAAAGGCGAAAACTCACGCCTTAGGTGCATTTTTACCTCGGAAAACAGCCTCCTGCGCAGAGGAAGCGTCTCCCTCAGCCTCGGCGACGGTCGCCCTTGAGGACGATGCAGTCGGTTTCGTCTTGGGAGCCATTGAAGTTCAAGAAATCCGAGCAAGGAGATGAACAGTTGAACAGAGAAGGAAATTTTTTTTCTCAGAGAATGCGTTCGGAGAAGAAGATGCATCTCTCCAACTGTTGCCTTTTATAGGCACAGAGATTCGTGAAGATACGTAGCGTTTGGCCCAATAAGCGCTGCAGCGAATCGCTGCCCGACGCGTGGAACCAAATCATTTTTTGAACAGGGAAGATCATGCGTCGCGACCCCGCCACGAGTCAGAAGTTGACACGTGGAGCAGTTCATTTAAGGAACCGGGAGATCCGCGCGCCAAAAGGCGAAATCTCGCCGTTTCCCCAAGCCAGCTGGCGGCGTAATCATGACATGGCACAGATGCGCGCCCCAAAGTACGCGGCTCTTCGATGGACATGCCCCGTCAGCATCGTCATAAATGCACCGTCGCGTTGGGTCCAGAAAATCGCGTCTACATTCAAAAGACGCGTCCCCTCAAGCGGACCAAACATCGCGTCTACCCCATGGAAGTCGCGTCTTTAAAGCAGCCTCTGCTTTTCAAAAAGGAACCTGCGTCCAGTCTCCTGCGTCTGCAAATCAGTTCAAACAGCACACTGGCGCAAACAGACAACCAACCACTCCCGGCCAAAAGCGCACCCGTGACAGACTAAAAGCAATCGGGGAGGTCTAGACTGTGTATCTAGACACTCAACGCGATCAACTCTGATGGCTTCAAAGAGTTCAACAGTACACTCACGAAGACCAATTCTAGATAAGATCAAACCCGTAGCATCAACAGTCCAGTCACAAAGGCGAAACGCGGCTAAAATCCAAAGTATTCCGAAATCCGTCCCATTTAACTGCGGAATATCGGAACTTTGGAGAGGGTTCTGTAGGCTGTCTAAAAAAATGACTAACAGACAAGCCATTTAGGAAGCAGAGTCTCAAGCTCTAGACGCGAGGGATCGATGCCCGCGTCTCAGCATTAAGACGCGTTGGCTCTACACCCGCGTCTCAGCGTCCAGACACGTCGGCCCGCAGCCCGCGTCTCAGCATCAAGGCGCGTCGGCCCGACGCCCGCGCCTCAGCGTCTAGACACGTGAAGGCCCGAAGCCCGCGTCTCAGCATTAAGGCGCGTTGGCTCGACGCCCGCGTCTCAACTTCAAGGCGCGTTTGGCTCGACGCCCGCGTCTCAGCATCAAGGCGCGTTTGGCTCGACGCCCGCGTCTCAGTTGCAAGGCCCTGATTGCGGGGCCAATCACCGCGCATGTAGCGGGTAGTGGCCCCTCATTCGGGAGCGTTTTCAGGGGGGCACGTTCACCCCTTGAGACCCCTATAAATAGCCTTGTTTGCTATGAAGAAGGGATCGAAGCTTTGATAAGATCGAAGTTTGGGCATCATCAAGGTCGATCGAAAATCAGGCAACTGAAGGCATCAACAACAGAGAGGAGACTCTTCAGCGAGCTTACTGAGTACTAGCCGCTCTTTGCCTACCTTCTCTTTGAGAGTTTTGTAGACGGAGCTGAGTTACTCTTTCTACTGGCCGAAGAGAAGACCCCCGACGGTCCAGAACGGTCATCTGGTCAACGGAGAACAAGATTCACTCTCCATCGCCACACGAAGAACCCAGCACTAAACAAGGGAAGATTCGAATATCCTCCCTCCCTTGTAACTGGAAAGGAAAGAGAGGTCTGGTTGTAAATCGTTTCGTTTGATTCAAGGAAACCTTTTTACACCCCGATTTTCTAGTCCACCAAATTTCCGGCGCGTACAGTACCATCTTGTGAACTTGCCGAAACTTCAAATTCTGATAACTTGGCAAGTTTTTCCTTTCCCGAATTAGAACTTGAACATGACCTAGATTCTCACAATCTCTTTACTTCTGAAACTGATTGTACAATTCTGACGGAAGACGTTGCCCTTAGTTTTGAAGAATTGTATGGCGATGAGCTAGAATTCCTTAATATTGGAAGTAAAGAGATATCATCCATATTAGGTCACATTCCATTGTGGGAAGAAGATTGTGGACTTGAGTTTCAATTTCTTGACTTGGACCCAATTCTTGAACCTAGCCCGACTCCTGAGCCCTTACTTGATTTGAGCTTCTTCCCTGAGTCGGTATTCGTTCCCGCACCTATATTGTCCAAGTCAATCATTCCATCTTTTCATACTCCATTTTGGGACAAGGAGGTTGAGACAATTAACTCTGAAATTTATTATGAAATTTGGAAATTTGATGGGGTGGAAATACTAAAAAATGATTATATATATATTTTAGTGGGTTATGTAAGGAAAGTTTTTGGTGGGTTCCACCAAATTAACTGTTATCTTGATTGGGCCGCATTTCGTGGACCAATTAGACCACCTCCGGAACCACCACCCTAAGGTAATTTCCGCCTTCCCTTGTTCTGTTTCATGCATATATGCATACATTCATACATTAAGGACAATGCATGAGATAAGTATGGGGGTGGGCTTTACTAACATACTAACATAGGTAGAAACTAACACCATTGCTAAAAAAAAAAAAAAAATTGTTATAAAAAGGAAATATTTTGACTTATTTTTTTGAAAGAAACCTAAGTTAGTTTTAAGTATTAGGAAAATCATGATTAGGATTTCTAAAGACTTAGTCAAAATAAATAAATTGTTTAAATTTTAGGTATAGGAGAGAAGTTGAATAATTAATTAGTCTTAATTTTTACCTTAAGGAAATTTGCGTACCTAATGCATATCTAGGATTCTAAGACAAAGACCCTTGTGCCTCATATATAAAAAAAAAATAAATATAATAAAAAAAATTATCACTAATTAAGCCAGATACATGTGCCTCAAGAAGCATAAGTATTCACGCCTAAAGGTGAGAGTAAAAAAAATAATAAAAATAAAATAAAACCTTAGTTTTGTGGCCTAGTTCACTCGAATTTCAGTCCGCGGGGTGTTTTCTCACCTGGTGCCCTAAGACCGACCGGTTTGGGAGTCATCGACTTTAAGTTCGCTACATGGGTGGATTAGAAAGTCCGAGGGAACTAAGGAAAAATTATGTACTAACACATCTAATAATCAATTAGTTAGGTATTAGGGCCTCAAGAAGCCTTGATACTTATACGAAAGAAAATTAGATGAGTTATACATATCAAAAAAAAAAATAATAATATATATATATATTAATAATAAAGAGGCATGAGAGTCCAAGTCAAGGAATTCCTAGTATAAATAAGGATGCATATTACTTTTGGTAACGAAAAAGACTATATTAGAAATTCAATTTTATCCTTACCTAAAATGCATAACAATTGACGTTATTAAGACTAAGTCCAAAAGAATGAATAAAAATGATAATCCTAAAACTTATAGACTACTTAGTCTATCCAATACAAGTCAAATATTTTCCTTTTTATGGATTTTGTGGGTGCAATCCGCTGAAAACCCTCACGAGACAACACTCGTCCTCTAGGGTAACCTAGAGGTTTAACGGCTTGTTGCACGTGCTAAGTGCAATCGTGATTCCTACGAAAGTGAGTTAGGATAGATTAACTTTTTCTTTTTCTTTGTTTTTACTCGAGGACGAGCAAAAAGATAAGTGTGGGGGTGTGATTGTTAGTCAAAAGTGCATTTTTATCATCATATTTACCATCACATTTTCATATTTATTCATTTAATTCTGCACATTTATTATAATTTGTAATTTATTGTGTGCAGGCCTCGAATTATTATTTTAACAATAAATAAAGCCTAAAGAGCCCAAAAGCCCAGATCCAAGCCCATATTTGAAGCCCAAGAGTCAAAGTGCAAATATCAGATTGTCAAAGTGCAAATATGCAAGGGCTAAAGTTGCAATTATTAAAGTTTAGGGAAGGATAGAATTTTACCCAACCCTAAACTCTTGCAGGATGAGCATAAAAGCCAAAGATGAGAAGGAAATTCGTTTAAAAGAGATTGGGAGAATACAAAGTCTAGATAACTTGATTACCAAGTTATATCGAAATCCCAAGATGGAGAGCCAGGATCACACTTCCAGAAGCAAAAGCCCACGTGGACGGACCAGGAGAGGCCACGCGCCAAAGCGCGTGGCCAGAGGAGCCAAATTTGCCGCAAATCCGCGGCAAAACTCTGGATTCCGCGGCAAAACAGTGACGTCAGGATCCCAGTTTTCGTGGGCAACTTCATCCGGGACTCCTCGGCCTTCTGCACCTATAAATATCACCTGCAGTGCAACATACAGAGCGTCCAGCGTCCAGCAAAAGGCCAAAATTAGGGTTTCTTCTAGGTTTTCTTCTTTTGTAATTAGATTTTCTTTTCTTTTTATTTTCAAGAGAGAGAGGATTATATTGAGCGTGACACCGATGTACCTCCTTCTTCTCTGCCATTGCGCTGATCAATAAAGGTATAATTTTTATTTTGTTCTTTATTCTTATGTGTACTTTTATTTTGTTTTTCTTTTCTTTTTCTCTGTGATCTTGTGGTTGTTGATGAACATGCAAGTGGATTCCAAAAGCACGTATAACTAAGCTCTGTGAGAACCAACGATAGTTCATGAAGACGTCTCCTCCAAGCTACGCATCACTTCGTTCTTGATACGCTTGACGATATAATGTGCACAGGGATTGAGCTCGAGTTTATGATCTATTCGTGGAATGCCTCCTAAGCAAGGTAGAACATGTAAGGTTTTCACGTTCTTTCTTCAACCAAACTCAAGTAAGTTTTCTTTTCTTTACTTTTCTTTTCTTTTCCTTTTTGTAGATTAAATACAACTCATCTCCATATTCTTTTCTACCACCCATTGTAAATACCACTATTAACTAATAAAATAAAAGCTTTAGAGTATAACTTGCTTAACGCTTCCATCGCAGTCCCTCCTTGAGGATCACGACCCGCATAGCCCTGCTACCGCGGATTAGAACTGAGACTTGCACATCTATTCTTAAATCTGAAATACTTTATTTTGTGTGCAGGAAATCTCAGTCAACAAATTGGCGCCGTTGCCGGGGAGGGACGGTAAGTAATTCTCTAATAAAAAATATTTTTTATTAACTAATTCTTTATTCTTTTCTGTTTGCAGGTTTGGAGAACAGGGAACATAAACAGAGCAGCAGAAAGGACATACAGCAATCCAGTGCCTCTGCCCTCGAAGGCAGAGCACCTGGATCTACTAGTTTGCCGCAGAAACGCGGCAAAAGCCGCAGATCTGCGGCAATAGTAGTGGACTACTAATCCAGTTTTCTGCAGGTTGCTCTGCATTGCAAAATTCTAATTTCTCCTCTGTTAACTTTGTTCTGTGATAACCCTGCTTACTGCTAATTAATTCAACAGTAAATTATTGGTTGTTAAAAATAAAATTTGATTAGACGTTTGCATATTAGGCACGTGTCTTTTCAATTATTTTTATTTACTGTTGAAGAGTGCTGGAGACGCAAGGTACGTACGCATTGCATATAGATTAGGAAACACTCTTGGTTGTTTACTGCTTTCTTGAGTGATTCTTATCTATTTATCTTGTACACTTGCACTAATTCATCTTAAGGGCATAACCTATAAATAAGATAAGGTGGGGATTTCATCACCCTTCCTTAGCCCAAAAATCATATCCCGAGCACTCACTAACCCAAGCCTAACATAAAAATTAGTAGACGTTGGCCCTAGGGACATCTCGGACTCAATAGGAGATTATCCTAAGGAGGAAAAGTGCTGGAAGTTGACTCTTGCTAAATCAGTGTCTAGAAAAGGGATTGAGGGCCGAAAGCCCGAAGATTGGTGGTTATTTAATTAAGGAACGTCTTTGACGGAAAACCTCCCACCATTCTTGCCCTGACCTGGCTGATTAACTTGTGGTCAAGGTCTGCACCCGACCTCCCGTGGAAAGTCTAAACCAGTTAGGAGTCATCTAGGTCATAGGTCTACCCTAACTTAGGTTAAATTTTTTTTTTTTTTTGTTTATTTGTTTGTTGTGTTTGTGTTGGTGTGATATGGCATATAATAATAATTCCAATTTTAATCCATATTACACCCCTAACTATTATTCGGATATTACCAACCCGGCATACCCTAATTTTGACCAATCTAGTGTGCCGGAATGGTCTTATCCGAATGACTATAACCCACCCCCCCATCTTATGATTATAATTTCCATAATAATTTTAACTCTTCACAGAGTTCATGGGGTTTCGAGTCCCCCGAGTCTAATGTCCAACCACCTTGTCCTCCGTATCCACCTTGTCCACAATATTCCCAAGATCCATACTCTGATCCTCCCATTCAGAATAGATCACTATCCATAGGGGAAATGATAAGTATGCATAAGTCCAAGCAACAATCACCATCAATCTTAGATAGGATGATGTGTGAGTCCACCGACTCACAACTTCATCACGATGACACTTCATCTTTTCAAGTCCAATCACAGCAAGATGCACCTATCGACTATGAAGGGATGCTAGCTGCCATGACTGAGGCTAGATTAGCCCGTGATCGTGACATAGATTTGATGGTTGAGTCTTTACGTTCTCACCGTTCAGCCATTTCTGCTTTCATTGACCACTCGATTAGAGCCGACGAACCAAGTTGCTTTGGACAACAAGATTCTAATTCAGTACCATCTTGTGAACTTGCCGAAACTTCAAATTCTGATAACTTGGCAAGTTTTTCCTTTCCCGAATTAGAACTTGAACATGACCTAGATTCTCACAATCTCTTTACTTCTGAAACTGATTGTACAATTCTGACGGAAGACGTTGACCTTAGTTTTGAAGAATTGTATGGCGATGAGCTAGAATTCCTTAATATTGAAAGTAAAGAGATATCATCCATATTAGGTCACATTCCATTGTGGGAAGAAGATTGTGGACTTGAGTTTCAATTTCTTGACTTGGACCCAATTCTTGAACCTAGCCCGACTCCTGAGCCCTACTTGATTTGAGCTTCTTCCCTGAGTCGGTATTCGTTCCCGCACCTATATTGTCCAAGTCAATCATTCCATCTTTTCATACTCCATTTTGGGACAAGGAGGTTGAGACAATTAACTCTGAAATTTATTATGAAATTTGGAAATTTGATGGGGTGGAAATACTAAAAAATAATTATATATATATTTTAGTGGTTATGTAAGGAAAGTTTCTGGTGGGTTCCACCAAATTAACTGTTATCTTGATTGGGCCGCATTTCGTGGACAATTAGACCACCTCCGGAACCACCACCCTAAGGTAATTTCCGCCTTCCCTTGTTCTGTTTCATGCATATATGCATACATTCATACATTGAGGACAATGCATGAGATAAGTGTGGGGGTGGGCTTTACTAACATACTAACATAGGTAGAAACTAACACCATTGCTAATAAAAAAAAAAAAAATTGTTATAAAAAGGAAATATTTTGACTTATTTTTTTGAAAGAAACCTAAGTTAGTTTTAAGTATTAGGAAAATCATGATTAGGATTTCTAAAGACTTGGTCAAAATAAATAAATTGTTTAAATTTTAGGTATAGGAGAGAAGTTGAATAATTAATTAGTCTTAATTTTTACCTTAAGGAAATTTGCGTACCTAATGCATATCTAGGATTCTAAGACAAAGACCCTTGTGCCTCATATATAAAAAAAAATAAATAAATAATAAAAAAATTATCACTAATTAAGCCAGATACATGTGCCTCAAGAAGCATAAGTATTCACGCCTAAAGGTGAGAGTAAAAAAATAATAAAAATAAAATAAAACCTTAGTTTTGTGTCCTAGTTCACTCGAATTTGAGTCCGCGGGGTGTTTTCTCACCTGGTGCCCTAAGACCGACCGGTTTGGGAGTCATCGACTTTAAGTTCGCTACATGGGTGGATTAGAAAGTCCGAGGGAACTAAGAAAAAATTATGTACTAACACATCTAATAATCAATTAGTTAGGTATTAGGGCCTCAAGAAGCCTTGATACTTATACGAAAGAAAATTAGATGAGTTATACATATCAAAAAAAAAATAAATATATATATATATATTAATAATAAAGAGGCATGAGAGTCCAAGTCAAGGAATTCCTAGTATAAATAAGGATGCATATTACTTTTGGTAACGAAAAAGACTATATTAGAAATTCAATTTAATCCTTACCTAAAATGCATAACAATTGACGTTATTAAGACTAAGTCCAAAAGAATGAATAAAAATGATAATCCTAAAACTTATAGACTACTTAGTCTATCCAATACAAGTCAAATATTTTCCTTTTTATGGATTTTGTGGGTGCAATCCGCTGAAAACCCTCACGAGACAACACTCGTCCTCTAGGGTAACCTAGAGGTTTAACGGCTTGTTGCACGTGCTAAGTGCAATCGTGATTCCTACGAAAGTGAGTTAGGATAGATTAACTTTTTCTTTTTCTTTGTTTTTACTCGAGGACGAGCAAAAAGATAAGTGTGGGGGTGTGATTGGTAGTCAAAAGTGCATTTTTATCATCATATTTACCATCACATTTTCATATTTATTCATTTAATTCTGCACATTTATTATAATTTGTAATTTATTGTGTGCAGGCCTCGAATTATTATTTTAACAATAAATAAAGCCTAAAGAGCCCAAAAGCCCAGATCCAAGCCCATATTTGAAGCCCAAGAGTCAAAGTGCAATATCAGATTGTCAAAGTGCAAATATGCAAGGGCTAAAGTTGCAATTATTAAAGTTTAGGGAAGGATAGAATTCTACCCAACCCTAAACTCTTGCAGGATGAGCATAAAAGCCAAGATGAGAAGGAAATTCGTTTAAAAGAGATTGGGAGAATACAAAGTCTAGATAACTTGATTACCAAGTTATATCGAAATCCCAAGATGGAGAGCCAGGATCACACTTCCAGAAGCAAAAGCCCACGTGGACGGACCAGGAGAGGCCACGCGCCAAAGCGCGTGGCCAGAGGAGCCAGATTTGCCGCAAATCCGCGGCAAAACTCTGGATTCCGCGGCAAAACAGTGACGTCAGGATCCCAGTTTTCGTGGGCAACTTCATCCGGGACTCCTCGGCCTTCTGCACCTATAAATATCACCTGCAGTGCAACATACAGAGCGTCCAGCGTCCAGCAAAGGCCAAAATTAGGGTTTCTTCTAGGTTTTCTTCTTTTGTAATTAGATTTTCTTTTCTTTTTATTTTCAAGAGAGAGAGAGAGGATTATATTGAGCGTGACACCGATGTACCTCCTTCTTCTCTGCCATTGCGCTGATCAATAAAGGTATAATTTTTATTTTGTTCTTTATTCTTATGTGTACTTTTATTTTGTTTTTCTTTTCTTTTTCTCTGTGATTTTGTGGTTGTTGATGAACATGCAAGTGGATTCCAAAAGCACGTATAACTAAGCTCTGTGAGAACCAGCGATAGTTCATGAAGACGTCTCCTCCAAGCTACGCATCACTTCGTTCTTGATACGCTTGACGATATAATGTGCACAGGGATTGAGCTCGAGTTTATGATCTATTCGTGGAACGCCTCCTAAGCAAGGTAGAACATGTAAGGTTTTCACGTTCTTTCTTCAACCAAACTCAAGTAAGTTTTCTTTTCTTTACTTTTCTTTTCTTTTCCTTTTTGTAGATTAAATACAACTCATCTCCATATTCTTTTCTACCACCCATTGTAAATACCACTATTAACTAATAAAAATAAAAGCTTTAGAGTATAACTTGCTTAACGCTTCCATCGCAGTCCCTCCTTGAGGATCACGACCCGCATAGCCCTGCTACCGCGGATTAGAACTGAGACTTGCACATCTATTCTTAAATCTGAAATACTTTATTTTTGTGTGCAGGAAATCTCAGTCAACAATACTTGTTGACGTTTATAAAAGACAAGTATCACCAATCTTTTGAGCTTGGTGGCGTCTCAATCGGTTATGTCATTACGACATCTGAACCAGCAGACAGCTAAGTCTCAATTCCGAGCCCTGTTGACATTTACAAAAGACAGGTCTCGATACTTGTTGACATTTACAAAAGACAAGTATCACCAATCTTTTGAGCTTGGTGGCGTCTCAATCGGTTATGTCATTGCGACCTTTGAACCAGCAGACAGCTAAGTCTCAATTAAGAGCCCTGTTGACATTTACAAAAGACAGGTCTCGATACTTGTTGACATTTACAAAAGACAAGTATCACCAATTTTGAGCTTGGTGGCGTCTCAATCGGTTATGTCATTGCGACCTCTGAACCACCAGACAGCTAAGTCTCAATTCCGAGTCCTGTTGACATTTACAAAAGACAAGTCTCGATACTTGTTGACATTTACAAAAGACAAGTATCACCAATCTTTTGAGCTTGGTGGCGTCTCAATCGGTTATGTCATTGCGACCTCTGAACCAGCAGACAGCTAAGTCTCAATTCCGAGCCCTGTTGACATTTACAAAAGACAGGTCTCGATACTTGTTGACATTTACAAAAGACAAGTATCACCAATCTTTTGAGCTTAGTGGCGTCTCAATCGGTTATGTCATTGCAACCTCTGAACCAGCAGACAGCTAAGTCTCAATTACGAGCCCAGTTGACATTTACAAAAGACAGGTTTCGATGCTTGTTGACATTTACAAAAGACAAGTATCACCAATTTTGAGCTTGGTGGCGTCTCAATCGGTTATGTTATTGCGACCTCTGAACCAGCAGACAGCTAAGTCTCAATTCCGAGCCCTGTTGACATTTACAAAAGACAGGTCTCGATACTTGTTGACATTTACAAAAGACAAGTATCACCAATCTTTTGAGCTTGGTGGCGTCTCAATCGGTTATGTCATTGCGACCTCTGAACCAGCAGACAGCTAAGTCTCAACCCCGAGCCTTGTTGACATTTACAAGAGACAGGTCTCGATACTTGTTGACATTTACAAAAGACAAGTATCACTAACCTTTGAGCTTGGTGACTTCTCAACTAGTTATGTCATTGCGACCTCTGAACTGGCAGATAGTCAAGTCTCACCTACCTTTAGCTTGGTGGCGTCTCAACGGTTATGTCATCGCGACCTCTGAACCAACAGACAGCTAAGTCTCAATTTTGTGCCTGTTGACATTTACAAAAGACAGGTCTCACCCATACTCGCTGACACTTACAAAAGGCAAGTATTTTCCCTTCAGCCCCATAAAGGCTAATCTCGAGACTGGCAACTTCTCAATCGGTTATGTCATTGCGACCCCTGAACCGACGGATAGCCAGGTCTCATTATTTAATCCAACAAAAACTATGTTCTCAAGTAGAACAAGATGGGAGATTCAACAGAAGTCAAAACAAAAGAAAGAATTTTCATTGATTCTAAAAAGATGGGATACATAGAGGCACACATATACAATGATCTACAGGCGTACATTGTAAGATCGAATCCGATCTCCAAGGGAAGCCAGCCTCATCCTCCTGTCATCAGCAGCCTGAGAAAGCGCTTGCGACCTCAGCTCAGCTTCATTGAAATCCATTGCCTGGGCCAGACGAGCTTCAATCTCCGCCAAAGTTGCCCTCTGTGACAATCCCTGCTGCGAGAGCTCTTCATTTTGAGCCTTAAGCCGCTCAAGCCGCGCAGCTTCTTCAAGACGCACCGGTTCAGCCTTGGATAAAAGAAGGTTTCCCTTCCTGATCATCTCCCTGGCCTTTTCAATCCTATCTTCAGCATCAAGAAGAGCACTGGTGGAGGCATCGATTGCATTTCCAATTTTTGCTTGCCTTGTTTCCAAGGATTTCAAGTCAGAAGAAATAGCCCCGGCGGCTTCTTGAGCGGCAAGACGGGCCTCGTGCTTTTGAGCAACAAGACGCGCAAACCGCTCATCAACCAAAGACTCCAGGTCCGAGCGGCTGAGACGGCGCCATTCCTCTACGTCCCTCTCGAACTGATCTACCAGGAGTTCTAAGGCAGCGGCCTGGTGATACCCTTCAAAGTCCCGTATACTTTCAATATTGCGGGAAAGGACCACCTTCAAAGTTGAAAACGATATAGTCGATCCCTTCAAGACCAGGTCGATGGATCGCTCTAAGCCTTTATAAAAGAAATCGACTATGTCTCCTATAAAGTCATTTTCAACTTCGGCCACTCCTGATAGAGGGACAACCTCAGGAAAATCCACAGGCCCGGCAGACACTACCGTAAGAGGAACGGCGGGAACACCAACTACGGCAGAATGGCTGGTCATCGGTGACCTCGGTGAAGCCTTCATGGAAACTAATACACTAGCCACCGTCGAGGTAGGACTAGTGACCACCCCCTGAATAGCAGGCTCAACCACCGGAGTTGGGGAAGTAGGGCTTGTAATCACCCTCAGCTCCGCGCTTGGCAAAACTGTCGTCCCTTCAACCTCTGGTTCTTCGGCTGGCTTGGGCCGATAAGAGGGCAGGTCGCCATACAGCGCATCCAACACAGCAGCATCTGCCGCGGTCGAAATGCTCATGTCACCCCTCGACCCTTCGGGAAAATCGCCTGGTTCCCTTGAAGCTGATGCACCTTGAGGCCGGACACCTGTAACAAGACTGTGGTTAGGCAGCACACAACATGCAAAAGAAGCCAAGAGGTCCGGACAACACCAAAGGAGGATGTCGCCTCAAACATCTCGGCAGCCGCGTCAGTCTCTATGCGCTCCATCGAGAAATTCTTGGCGGAGTCAACACGAACGGCCGGCCCGCTCGCCGAGTCTCCTGTGGACCATCCAATAAGCTCGAGGCACAGGACTTCCTTTGTAAGTCCCAGCTCCCGAAGGACCAATGTCGGCCGCATCACCTCCGGACTCCTCCGGGTGGGCAAAAGAACCAGCTTCCGTCCCATAAGTAAACAGGGGATCATAGTGCTCCCCTTGCTCTCCAGCTGTCTCAGCTCCTACATCAAGAAGCAAATAATAAGTTACTTGGAACACACTAAAGACATATTTTACGGACGGAGTTGATCTTACCCAGATCTGGAGCAAACTCACCAGTAGCCGGTTCAGCAACTGACGGTCCAACCACTAATGGGGCAGCAGAAGGGAATGCTACAGAGGGATAACCCTCTACGACAATCGTAGGAGCTTGGCGACGGGGCTTCTTCACCAGCGACTTCCTACGAGAGCCACCTTCCCGCTTTCTTTTGAAGTGGACGTCAGAATTCTCTTCCTCCACTTCTTCTACACAATGAGGGAAGTTGTCCCCATCACACCAGAGCCAGTTGCAGGAGTCCCAGCCCCCGTCCCCGCTTCGAAGCGAGGACTTTCTGCATCTGAGGCCTCACTGTCATCCACATCGACGAATTCCTCTATGCCTGGGACGCGAACCCGTTTGCCTTCCCTTTTCTCAGAAGCCTTCCGTTTCAGCCGCTGAGAAATTAACCTCACACCCGAGCTATTGACCTTAAATTCAAAGGGCGTGAAGTTGGATGTTGAGTACCACTGGCAAAAGCACAGGGTCATTAGAAGATTGGGATCCTTCAACGGCGTGCGTAGCCGCGCCCCAGTGCCGCCTGCAGTAAAGAATCGCCAGGCACGGGCCCCATCGATGAGACTCCGCATGAAAGCCAAATTGAGATTGGGGTTGCCCACGTACAGCTGGTCATATCCAAACTGTCGAGCAAACCGGCTTGGGACATAGGCTTCCAAATAGCAGGTATCCCCGCTCCTGTACAATAAATGTGAGGGCCGAATGCTGACGAGCCACTCAAAACTCCCCGGCTCAAGGAAGACTTCCCTTCCCCCACATCTCTAAACTCTTCGCCATAACCTGCACCCCGAATGCGGGGGAAACAGCGGAAGAGACTATAAACGTCATACCGACGTACCAATTTATGGGCCTCAGCCACGTAAGTTTTCAACCACGAGCATCCTTCGAATCGGCGGAGAAGCGCCATCCGAACACCTTGTGGGGGGTCCTCTCCAGCTTCAATCAGCGAAGGACAATGTAAGGCGAACCACGCCATCAAATAGGTGTACGGCAGACCTATCCTAGGATTGGGTCCGTCACAAGGTGAAGTGGATCCCTTTCCACGCTTCGTCGCAGGCGGCCTGCAAAAAGCCTCCGTTAATGCACGAAGGCCTCTCTGGATACAGCACACCATGGCTGGAAGAAGACCCAGAGGGTGCCCATGAACCAACCGAACGGCGGGCAGCAAGACGTTCGGATGAATGACGTCACCCGAAGAAGATGGCACTACGCATTTCTTCAGCCAGACGGTTAAGAAACCAGCCAGCAGTGCCTTCCGAGACATCGGCAGACGAGCCTGATGGTGGAAGCTCCGGAGGACATCACCCTTCTCATAGGGACCATCGTCCTCCGTCACGACGAGATCCCTTTGAAGATGCTTTTACATCCGTTCGAAGATATCCTCATCAGCGACTCCGTAATGAGCCGCTTCAGGAGTATTCCCCATATCCGGGAACAAGTAATCTCCCCAGCTCTTCAAGCTACAAGAAGCTCCCTTACTGCCCCCATGTATACTGGAACAAATGTGCAGGTGGCACATTAACTCCCGGTAAGTCTCGAACAAGGCGGGCTCCTGCTTCTCCAGAAGAGCCAGTTCAGCCTCGCACGGAAAGTATTCCTCATATGGGAGAGACCCAAAAGGGAGAGAAGAGACTTCCCACATCTCATACAAGGCCATGCCCAGCTCACCAACAGGGGTGAAGAAAGTCCCTGAAGCTGGGCAGTACAATTCAAAAATGGCGTAAAAGCACGCCACATTCATCTCAATGCCATACGGCCTCATGGAGGTTTAGCCTCTCCAAGTCCTCCTCAAAATGAGCAAGGATATACGGAGTCAAATCCGTCCACCATGTCCTCAGAGGGTGAATCCAGCCTGAAGCCCTGAAGTCAGTAGCTGGATAGTTTCCATTGACCGCGCAAAACTGATTGCCAAAGGTCAGCGCCACAGCCGGATTTTCTCCTGCCGAAATCTCTCGCGACACATTCCCAGGGTGTAAACCCATTATGCTATGAGGAGGCCCCGCTCTTGCATAACCAGGAGACTGAAGTGTCAATCTCCCTACATGGACAGAGTCGGTATTTCGGCTCACATCCCACGCCATCTTCCCAGCCTGCGTCACACACTGGAAGGAAGACAAAGAAAAATGTCATTTGTTGGATGGAAGGTAAAACTTCTCATCATCCAACTGGAAGATCCATTGCCCTTCTCCTGCCTGTAGTTGGTGATCAGGATCTGGCGCAGCATCCCCAAATATGAAGTCAGGCTTCCTATAAGTCTGACGGTCAACATCTTCAAGAGGAGCCGTGGTCAGAATACTCCTCGTGGTGTGCTGATCACCACCGTGAATAAGCGTGTCTCGAACAAGAGAGCTCCGCTCACTGAACAGAGAAGCTTGCCCTTGAAATTGCAAGCTGGTATTGCCATCAACTCCTCTGGTCATCCCAAACAAATTGTTCAAGGGACCGGAATATAATGCACTGCAAGAGCAAAAAGAATTATGATTAGTTCACCAGCCAAGCGAACACGAAGATATAAATTCCACCAAGGCATAGCCTCGCCCAGAGAGCAAAGCCAGCAAGGCGATAGTTTTAACAAAGCTTAATCTCGTAGACAAGTCTGCATGTTGCAGAAAATGTCTAAGTACTAACTTCGCTTAAGCAGAAAGTGGTATAGCCCTAAGAGCTGACGTCATCAAAAGGGCATTATGGTCAAAAATCTCCCTTTACGGCCATGATTGAAGGGACAGACCCACATTCTGTTCCTCAACAGGACGAAGACAGCCCGAGTAATAGCTTCATACGGAAGCTTAAAGAAGAATTGTTCAGTCCTTAGTTCCCCGTCCAAGAAAGTAAGGGAAATTTAGGGAAATGGATTCCCTAATAAAAACAGATCATGTTAGATCGTTCTGATAGCCAAATATCGGCTTTAAAAGAAAGACCGTAGTCTCTAATCAGAGGGGAAAGTCCCTTACCGGCGATTGGTCGTTCGATGACCGAAGGAGGAGGAGGACCCTCCGCTGCGGAAGTTGCCACTTCTTTCCCCGCTCGTCTTTTGGGCGCCATTGAAGAGCTGCGAAAGTTCTCAAGCTTTCTGAATGAAGAAGAAAGAGGAAGAAGAAGAGTCAAAAGTTCTCTGAAAAAGAGATCTGTTCTTTCTCAGCCCGATCGGGCTTTTATAGGCCAATCAGCGCCCGAAACGATGTCTCGAAAAAGGCACGAAGCCGTCGTTTCGAATTAATTTGAAACGCCACCTAAAGCGTCTTCCCGAGAAGCGCTGGTTCAACCCCACTAAGGGTTAACTTCGCCATGGATGAAAATGCGGACTTCGCACAATCCATCAAGGACCTCGCCAAAAGGGTTGCCTTAGCCCTCTAAAGGCACAGTTCGCTGACATGCCAGTTTTGTGGAGTTCATTCAAAAAAGGACTCTGTCCTTAACTCCGCACAAAGTTTAGCCCCGCTATGGCCAAACTTTCAATGAAAGCAAGCAAAAATCGAATAAGCAGAAAATGGACTTTCATTGATTTAAAAGGCAAGGTACATTCATGATACTACATCAAGGTTGTGCTTCGTGCAACATAGTCATCTGTTCAAAAAGGCATAAAAGTGGTCTTATCTACTTCCAAGCAAAACCAACTGGACACGAAAGGCCTACTCCTGCACAAGGCCGTAAGCCTTCGCATAGGAACAGATCGTGCCACAAGGACGAGGTCGTAATCCTTCGCTTAATGGCAGATTTTGCTACCAGAAAGCTGGATGTCCTTTCGTGAAAATTGGCAAAGTACTGTTCGCCACCAGCCGACCAGATCACCAAAGTTGAAAGTTGGCAATGATGTCAATGATCTCACAGGTGACGTCCACTATCCCGAAGTGGACCATCTCCTGTAAGCGGCTACCAGCCTCGCCTCAAAGTGGATCATCTCGGATAAGCGACTGCTAACAGCCTCTGGAACACGCATCAGCTGCCCCAGTTTGTTCCTCCTGCTTAAAAGTAAAGCTTCAACTGGTGAAGCATAAGGCAACTTTTCGGTCTCTGTCATCAGAGCAAAAGAATGGCGAACATAGTCCACTGCAAGGCAAATCGGAACAGATTAGCAGTTAAACACAGAAAGGGCTGCACAAAAACGCTAAGTCAGATTCTTTGGGGTGAAATAATCCAATTTCAGTTAAAGCAGAGGATAAGCCTCGCTGGCACAGTGATGATGGGCTAGCTCAACAAACGCCAAGTCCTAGCCTCGCCTATATGGCTAAGCCAGACTGATCCTGTGGGACACAGTCTTAACCTCACCAATATGGCAAGACTGGCTCAACTTTGAAGAGATCAAGTCCCAAGTTCTGCCTGTGTAGCGGACTTAACATGCAGTGATCTTTCTCTAATCAAGTCAAGATGATAGCTTCGCTGGAAACTAGGCTGAAATCCTTCTCTGCAGATCAGTCAATTGCAAGATGAAGAGCAAGGGAAACTAATCCCTGAAGTAGCTGTCAAAGCTAAATTAAGGGAGATGAATTCCCTAAAACTGGTGAAGTCGTTGAACGATCAAGACTTACCGGTCCTTAGTCGGATAATGACTAGAGTGGGCATTCCCACTAATTCAGAGATCTGAGTATCTCTCTCAACCAAGAGAAGAGGAGAAGAGCAGATCACTTCTCTTCAGAGGACCTCAAGCGTCCTATTTATAGGCCTCATGGCCTCAGCGCTGCCGCCTCAAGCGTGGAAGCACGAGCGCATTTAAGGCACTTATTGCGCCTTGAGAAAAGGGACGGTTTCCCTTGGAACCGTGCAAAGAAAGAAACGTCTCCCTCATAAAGACACTTATGGCGCCTTGAAGAAAGGGAATATCCTCCCTTGGAAATACACGATCAGAGGATATCTCTCTCGATCAGTGTAAGAGAAGGAGTAATCCTCCTCGTAATTGGCCCACAGCAGTTGGCCTTGGGAAAGGAACAGATGTTCCAAAGCGAACTTATTCCCAGAAGCCCAGACGCGGAGCTACCCACGCGCGAAGCTACTTAGAATTGTGAACCTGTACAATTCTCCGGCGAATTTATATCCCAAAGTAGGATTGAAAGCGAAGCTGAACTCAACCATCATGGCGACGTTCATACATCACATACCACCGATCAAAGCAGTTCAAAGTATTTCGAAGTCTGGACTATTGCAGACTTTCGAAAACTTTGAAGGGGGTCTTGTTGACACTTAAAAAAGACAAGATTCTTATTGGTCCGAACAATGTTTAAACTTGTTGACATTTACAAAAGACAAGTGACATACGAGCTGAAGACCAGTTTTCACCCATCTCCGAGGGACAAGGAAGCAACTTGGACTCCACTGATCCAGCAAGCAGACAGTGAACCCAGATTGTTTCTGAATAGGCCTCAGTAGGTCTAAGGTGCTAGCACTTAGCATCGCATGAGCCCAAAGAGATAGCCTCGCTTGAGAGGCTAGTATCACCCGACTTCGCCTTGAAGCCATCCAAAGCCTCGCCAGGAAGCTAACTTACAGCTTCGCCGCAGAAGACTTCTAGCTCCGCCGAAAAGCCTCTTTTCGGACTTCGCCAGAAACTGCCTCCAGCTCCACTGTGAGTTCAAAGCGGACAGCTCCGCCATTGGTCTGCTATGGTCAACCTTTGACCAATCAAATCTCCGGATGAGATCAGATCTAATCAGATCAAATCCAATTAAGATCAAATCAGAGATCAAATTTGGCAGTTGATTGCCACAATCTCTTGACTCTTCCAAAACGAGTGAGAAGATCAAGAGAAATCCTCCAACGATATGGAAAGGATCAAAAGAGATCAACCGACCTGCCATTTCTAGCTTCGCAGAAGCTGATCTTAGCCTCGCAGCAAGGCTACTTTCCAGATTCAAACAGATTCGATTCAATCTGTTTCTATACCTTCAAGGGGACGGTTATACCCTTGTTCTCCCTATAAATAGCCAACCAGGGGCACAAGGAGAGAAGGATCGATCTCAGGCGCAAGAGGACTCCACAAGCAGAGACTTCTTCCAGAGAACTCCACAAGTAGAGGCTTCTTCACAACGCACCGTGCGTTCTACAATTCAGAGATTTTTTTAGAGAATTACTTCTCTATTCAGGGTGTTGATACCCTAATAACCCCTTTTCTCAAGGAATCTCCGGAACCAGGCGAGAAGGAATTACTAATTGAAGGCGGTTTTGAGAAGTAGCAAGAGGGTTCAACCAACCCTCTATTCTCTGATTCCCGGAACCAGGCGAGAAGGGAATCTCATCGCTCGCATCGTCAAAGGGACAAAGTGGTCGCGCGCTGACCAGACTCCTATCGGCACATTTCTCCAGAATCTCTAAGGAGATCTACTTGTAATCTTTTTAAGAATACTTGTAATTTAGCTCCTCAAACTTTTTTATTTGTAAGTTTTCCCCTTTTACAAATCTATGGAAAACAACAGTATGGTTCTTTTACTTGAGACCAAGAGTTTTCTCTCAAAGAATTTTGAGATAAAAGATCTTGAGATGCTTCTTTTGTGATAGACATCCAGATTTAAAGTAACAGGACACGTGGAATATTAAGTTTATCATAAAAGGTATATATCGATAAAGTATTAGATAGATATGGCATGAAGAATTGCTCTAGGGGAAATAAGTTAAGTTTACTATAATGTCTCAAGAATGACCTACAGAAAGAGCAAATGAAAGACATTTTCATATGCATCGGTGGTTGGAAGTCTGATGTATGCTCAAGTTTGTACCCATCCAGACATAGCATATACCATTGAGAAACTTAGCACATACTTAATCAATCCTGGATTAATCACTGAAAGACTATCAAGAAGGTAATGCGATATTTAAAGAAGACTACATGAAATTTGATCAGTTGCAGCTGATCGGATACAAAGATTCAGACTATGCTGGATGTATCGACAATTGAAACTCCACTTTCAGTTACATTTTTCTGATTGTAGGAAGATGGTGGATTTAATCGAGAGGCTATTATAGCTATAGTGTGACAATAAGAGTTATAAAACTCTACTGCAATAGTGACAAGAGTTCAGTAAAAGTCGAAGCATATCAACATAAAGTTTCTTCTCATCAATGATAAAATTCAGAATCATATTTTGTATGTTGATAGTGATAACACTATTCTTAACATTACAGATCCACTCATTAAAAGACTTTCACTTAAAGTCTTCTTAGAGCATATTGCTCATATGGGGATGGCAAGTCATGATGGTATCCTAGTTTAGTGGCAGTGGATAATTTCATGTAACAGATATTATTTCTAAGTACACTTTCTGGATATTTTTGATTCTGATAAATAAAGTTATAATTACTTTTTCTAAAGTTTACTTTTGCGCATTTGAGTTTGTTAAATTAGTAGTTAGACTCATTGGAGTCATAAAGTGAGACTCGTTGGAGTCATAAGTGAGACTCGTTGGAGTCATAAGGCCAGACTTGTTGGAGTCATAAAGTGAAAATCAGTTGGAATTGTACTTTATTTGATCAGAGGACATTTTCATATCACACGTTCATATTTAATCTATATCGTTAAGGTTCTGAAACTTATGATGTGAAAGGTCTTACCTCGATTATACAGAAGGTAACGACAGCCATGTTTGGTGGCAGGGCACCTAATGGACCAGATTATTCTGAAACGTGGTTTGTTGGCGGTTAAAGTTTTGACGTCATAAAGTTATGCATAATATCTATTCAGTACGACTTGTTTGGCCTAAGTGGGAGATTGTTAGACTTATTATATTTTTAAAGTTTAATTTAATTTGGGCCTAATCAAGTCAATTGGATATTTGCACCCACCCACTTAACCTATGCTGTTTGACCCAATAAAGAATTTATCAAGCCTAAATGGTTTGGGTCTAGACCCGTTTTTAATTACACTTAACCATGAGTGTATTTAAATTAAAATGTGAGACTCATCTATACGTGTGAAACTCGTGTTATAAATCAAGGGCCTAGATTTATGATGAGTTGAACTAGGGTTCCTTGATGCTATATATATATATATCATGGGTAGGGTTCCCTCTCCGCCACAATGTTAATCTCTCTCTTGGAGGCCTCTCATCTCCTCTAAGGATAAAGAAGAGAACTTGGTGGCTGAAGAGAAGAATCCTCTCCCTAAACTCAGGTGTCCTCGAGGTCGTGTAACCTTCGGCATACTTTTCGTGATGGAATCATGTATGCCTAAAACCCTCCTTCCCTTTGGTCATGATAAAGAGGCTGTGCATATATGAGATCTTGTATGGAATAAAATTAGATCTAACAATTGGTATCAGAGTCTCCTCTTTATGAAATCATCGGGATCTACAGAAATTTTTTGATCTCGATCTATAAATATCATGAATAAATACTTCCCCTAAATTCAATAAATATTTTGTCTCATATTGTGAATTAAAAGATTAAAAGGGATGAATTTATTGAATTCAACATGTATATATTTTTTAGAATTTTCAATCGGTGTGTTATTATTTCAAAAATATATTTTTTTTAAAATTTAAAAAAAGATGGTGGCTGGATGCATGCATGCAGGGGAGCCTGCATGCATGGCAGCCTTAAGTTAATATCTAAACAAAAAATTCAGCATTGCCTGCATGCATGCAGGCGTTTGCATGTAGGCGTGTACATGCCTACATGCTGCACGCGTCCAGTTAAAAGAAATTGTGTTGGGCCTTTGTTTTGAGGTTGTTAAGTTTGATTTGAGTTGGAATTAAGACTTTAATTTAATAAAGAAGTCTAATTCTAATCAACTTCAAATTAAATTTATTTGAGATTGTTGAGATTAATTTTGAGTTAGGGATGAGATATAATTCTACTCTATTAAGAAAATTTTTGTGGTAAAATTCTATTCAAATAAAGAAACCTAATCCCTGTAACCATTATCTTAATTTGTAGAAATTGTCACTTGCCTTGTAACCATACTGTCCTTCAAATAATAAATGTTATTGCATCGGACTGTTGACCCAGAGGCCCATCACTTTAGTTTTTGATGATAATTAACTCACGTAGTTATACTTTACTAATAATCTTGTGTTTAAATAGTTTCAGTGATTGACTAAGATATTAGTAGGTGTTTGGCTTCAACAAAGGAGTTTTGGAGCTAACACATGGTGATTTAAGAGCTCGAGCGTCAAAATCGCATCTAGCACTCGGTTGGAGTCAAACTCGTTGATCACGTTTGGATCGAGTCAACTTGGAGAAGGAGTTCAACAAGAAGACCTCGGTTTGTTTTGTTTAGTAGTTTAGATCTTGTGTAAAGATAGATAGTAGTGATATGCTCAAGTTCACACACACAAAAGTTTAAAGTTTATTGGCTTTGGTTTTCGGTATAACCGATTTTGGATTTCATGTCAAAAATATAGATATTTATTTACAATTATATTGGATTCTATCCATATACTATATGCTTTAAAATTGTTTTCAATATCATGTATTTGTTTTTATACAAGTTTTGGAGAAAGCGGTTTTTCATTTCAAAAATCTAAGTTTTAAAAAATACGGATTTTGTGTTTGAGCCTAATTTTCATATCAAAAAAATACACTCTCGGGTGGGGGCCGGTCGACCTGGCGATCGACTAATGGCTTTGGCCCGATCGACCGTAGGCTCAAGGCCAGAAAGTGACCGTTGACCGGTCGACCGGGCGGTCGACCGAAAGGTCATTTCTGACCTTTCCAGACTGCCAACGGGCAGAGTTTTGAGGGGTTATAAATAGCCCCCTCTTGAGTTGTTTTTAACAAGTTTTTAAAGAGCAATTTTTCTCATCTTTACAAGTGTTTAACAGCAAGTATTTGAAAGAGTTTTTGAGCCAAAAAGATTTATTCTTTATTTGTTTTAAAGGGTTGGAAAAATCAAAAAAAATAAGTTTTTGGATATTGGTTTTGATCTTCATTTCTGTCTTATTCTAGTTATTTTTCCAATTATTTTTCTTTGTGTTTTAATTTTCAAACACCTTGATTTCTCACACATGAGCTATCTATCTATCCTATCTATTAGGATCTTGTTTTGGTGAGAAAATTGGTTTGTGGTTTGTTGAGACCACCAAGTGTTGTAATCCTCTTTACTTTGTGTTATCCCTCTTGTGTAGAGGTGATTGTAGAGGTTGTGTTGGCATCCCTCTAAGTGTAAGAGGTTATTATTGTTAGAGTGTTGGCTTAGTGCCTTATCCCTCTAGTGTGTGGTGATTGTTGTTTAGCCAAGTGCCCATCCCTCTAAGTGTAGAGGTGATTATTGTTGTGCCTTGACTCTTGTGTAGAGGTTGTGTTTGTTGGAGAGAGAAGTTGTGTACTCCTAATTGTATTATCCAAATCTTCAGTGGAGGTTCCCTGTGTGGGAGTCATGTGTTAACGATTTAGTGGAAATCCTTCTGTGTGAAGGCGGGGACGTAGAGTAGTCGCTCGAACCTCAAAATAATCATTGTGTTTGTGATTGATCCACTATCTCTAAACTCTCTTTTATATCTTGCATTGATTCATATTGCTCATATCATTTATATACTTGATATTGTTTGTGTACCTCACTAGTGTTGAATCAAGAGAGCTTCATATAGCACCTCAACTCTTATTTAGAGGAATTTAGAGGAGTTAGTCCAGAGCCCTTTTATCGGGAATTCAGCTATACTCTTTGGTTACACTAAGTGTGTTGCAATTAAGTTTTAATTCCGCATCATTTGTCATTAGATTAGCCATACACCTACTCACCCCCCGTCTATGTGTACTTTCAATTAGTATCAGAGCCTACGCTTTTGATATTAGGTTTAACCACCTAGGAGTGAGATCTTAGCTAGTTAATCTATTTTCATTTGCACACATATGGTTTATACACTCATGAATTTCATGACCCCTCCTATGTTTGATGTTTCTAACATCGATGTATGGAAGCTTAAGATGAGTATGTACGTTAACCTTAGGAATGCATGTTTACCTTGCTACTACCAAGAAATTCTATCTTGATAATAACAAGCATATAGAGGCCAATGCACAAGCCCTGCATGCATTAAATGAAGAGTTTTTCATTATTTGTGAAAACTTGCTTGAAAAATACAAAGTTTTGAAAAAAAAACCTTTGAGATAAAAGAAGAAAATAAGAATTTGTCTTCTAAGCTTGATATTGTTTTACAAGAAAGGGTTGAGATTTCAAGTGAAAGGGATTCCTTGAAAATCCAACTTGACCTTGTTTTAAAGAAAAATAAAATTTTGAAAAATAAAAATAATTGTAATGATGTTTTGACGAAAAATGAGAATTTGTCTTCAAAACTTGAAATTATTTTAAAAGAAAATGATTCTTTGAAAAATAAAATTATTTCTATTTCAAAAGAACTAGATTCAGTTTCAAATGAAAATAAATCTTTGAAAAATGATTTGTCTTCACATGTTTGCCATGCTGCTATAGCTTCACCATCTAGTGTACCTATTGCATGCTCTACCTCTTCTTCTATGATTGAAAATGATATACGTACTTTAAAGAAGAGTGTTGATTGTTTGTGCTTCACTTTGAGCCAATGTATCATGAACAAACACGGTTAGAGTCCATGTTACACAAGAAACATGCTCCTTATATGATGCGCACCATTCACGGCATATACATACCTCTCATGTTCACACATGACACGATATATGCTCATGTTTACATATGTACACATTGTAGACGTAAGGGGATACCTTGCAAAGTTTTGTTATGATAGAGTACATAATGTAAATTTTGAAAATAAATTTATTTAGGTTAGGAAAGGTGCTAACCCCTATGGACCCAATAAGGTATGGGTACCAAAATCCACCCATATTGTATTTGATGTAGGTGTGGGCTCTCACTTAACGTGAGAGTATTTGTGCCTTGATGGTGGATACTTTTTGTGCTTAATGGACACTACCTTGGATGCATCACCTTCAAGGAAGTTTGATGGGAGGATCACCATGGTTTGGAGATCTAGAGATTAGTCCTAATGGTTTTGGTAACTATTTCTAACTCTCATTTAGTTTACATGCTTTCATTAATTGATTTTTTTTTAGCATGTTTTAGTTTTTCATGATTATTATGCTAAATGCCATGCTTATTAGATTAGTGATATGCATATGTAGTCATTGAGATACACCCATGTTCATATAGATCCACATTTTGTGTTCTAACTATAGTTTAACTATTGTGTATATCATAACTCTAAAACATGTGCATTTACATAATGATCATATTGATTTATGTTTTATTTTATGTTTCATGTTTTGATTACATGTTTAAATGTAGTTTTTTATTAAAACTTGTGTATATACTTGTACAACTAATGAGCCACATTTGATTATTGTATGTTTGCGCCTAATTCATTATTTGTACCCATTAGATGTACTAGTATAACCTAGTTTTGATGATTCTCTTATTTCCACTTGTATTCCCTATTTTTTGGACATATTTTCATGATAATGTATTTAGCTTCATGTATATGTTAATTTGTCAAAACTTTAGATATACATGTATACCCTAGAGTCACTTGCTTTTCGTGCAAATTTTCATTATGGACTCATTTGCGTTTGGGATATGTATGTATATTTTTAGTTTAGACTAAACTTACATATACCTTGAAGTATATTTAATTTTGATGATTTTCATATTTTTGTAAAGAAATTTCATTGAGTTTAAATGCCTTATTCCATGATTTTATTGATTACATGACTTTTTACACTCTATGTTTGATGCTTACTCATGATTTGTTTTCATGAGATTATATGAACTTTATTGTTATTTGAGTGTTGAGGATTGTGTGATTTCCATGTTTCATGAATATAATCCTTACTTGAAGGACTTCGTACTAGTTTTCAAGATTATCATAAAACTAGTTGCGTATTTCTTCATTTTTGGAAGAGTTTTCAATTATGTTAAAAATTATTTTCAAATTCTATTTTTGAAAACCCCTTCCTTCTAAGGCCGGATGGATGGGTGACCATGCCTTGTATACCTAATTGAAAATCTTTTTAACATGTGTATGAAAGGGAGGTAGTATGAGTTATATACTTGATTCTCATTATATTTTCAATTGGTATCACAATTGATATTTTTAAGTTTGTATACTCATATTTGTGTTTTCTATATATGTATGCTTCAAATTTCCAATAGTATCAATTTCGATTAGTATTTATATTTTCATACATACATACATACACACACACACACACACATATATATATATATATATATATATATATATATATATATATATATATATATATATATATATATATATATATATATGATTTGATTGTGCTTACAATATCTTTACATCTTAAAGCACAAATTATGATTATGCTAAGCTTGATTTACTCCTTAATGTCAATTATTTTTCAATTGGTATCTTGTACAAGCTTATGCATTATTTTTATTAGTATTTCATAGGAGGGGAGAAAATTCGTGTTTTATCTTTAAATCGGTTTTATTTTCAATTGGTATCTTACTCCCACTCTTTATGATGAAAAATACTTTATTTTAATATATTCTAATATTTTCAATATTGGTATTAATAATCTTAAATTAGTATTATTCTCAATTTGATATCTTTATTATAAAATGAGTTTATTTCCAAAAAAAATATGGTTTCTATTTTCAATTGGTTTTTACTTTCAATTAGTATCAATATCTATAATATATATTTCAATTGGTATAAAAAACGTACAATGTTTTATTTTCTATTGGTATCAAAAGTTTACAAGATATTTTCAATTGGTATCTTAAAAATTTTGTTTTTTTTCAGTTGGTATCATAAATTGGTATCATAATGTTTTGATATATAACTTTAACTTAAATTGGTATATGTTTTAATTGGTATTGTTTTGATATATATTGCTTATATGCAAGGGAAGCTTAACATATTCTCCATATATAGATTCATATTGAGTATACTATTCATATTGAAGTGATTGACCTCTCTTTGGTATGTAGTACACATGTGTAGTAGGAGCTTCACATCTCCTTTTATACATTATATATTATGTGTTATGTGATTATAGTTTAGTCATATCTTCTTCATATAATGCATGTATGCAGGGGGAGTTAACTTTATGTCTCTCCTCTTCGTGAATGTATACCGCATATATATCTTTATTGTTTGATTTATTTTCGCCCCTTTGTTGATGATTTGACAAAAGGGGGAGAGCAATTTTAGAGCTTTATATATGTATGTTTATTCAATTCCTTGTTTTATACAAAAAGGGAGAGAAAAATTTTGTGAGTTTTATATATGCATGTTTATTTTCTTTAATGCATATATGTTTTGTTTATGTAAAAAGGGAGAAGAATTTAGAAAATTTATTTATATTTATTTCCTCATTTATGCATATATATGTTGTTTGTTTTATGCTCATTCATTGAATATCTTTATGTTTATTCCTATACATGAGTTAAGGGGGAGCTTCTATGAAGCTTATCTTTAATCCATGAATATATAACTTCACGAGTTTTGCCATCATCAAAAAAGGGGGAGATTGTTGGCCCAGAGGCCCATCACCCTAGTTTTGATGATGATTAACTCATGTAGTTATAGTTTACTAATAATCTTGTGTTTAAATAGTTTTAGTGATTGACCAAGATATTAGTAGGTGTTTAGCATCAACAAAAAAGTTTTAAAGATTTCACATGTTGATTCAAGAGCTCGAGCGTCAAGATCGCATCTAGCATTCTGTTGGAGTCAAGCTCGTTGGATCGCGTTTGGATCGAGTCGACTTGGAGAAGGAGTTTTACAAGGAGACCTCGGTTTGTGTTTAGTGTATTTAGATCATTGTAAATATTAGATGGTATTGATATGCTCAAGTTCACATATGTTGGCCCAAGAGGTTACACTCTCCAATTGTTTTGTGTTTTGATGATGACAAACCAAATAAGAGCTATTTGGTACTAATGAATTTGTTCAAGATAAGTTTCAGGTTTGTACCATGTTTGGAGACCATTCGCTTAGCTATTGCTAGAACTTCTAGGATCAATGAAGCAAGGAAGGCATATTGCACATCAAGAAAGGATCATAGAAGAGAAGGCTTTAGCAAAGGCATTGGATGGCTCAAGGAATTGAAGATTGCTCAAAGAAGTCTTCATGTAATTTGTTTTTCAGTTTATAGTATGTTAAAGAATAGTGGATAGGTTTGAAGCTCTATCACACACGTTTTTGTGCACATGTTTATTCCAAAATGTTTTCTTTTAATTTACACAAAAATATTTTATATACAAGATTTTGCCTACAAATATATCTTTAGGTTTTATATTAATCTATGTTCAAAAATATTTTTGTCAAAATCAAAACCCTTTTAAGTTTCTTTTCAAATCCTGATTTTTGACCTGGACCAGTCGACCGGACAGTCGACCGGACCCATGACAGGTTTGGTCGGTCGACCGTCCCAGTCGACCGGGAAACTGGCAGGTGCACGTATCCGTGTGCATGTCTGCCGGTCGACCGTGCAGTCGACCGACTGTAAGTCACCTTGCTCTCGGTTAGAGTTGGGTCGACCGATCGGTCGACCGTCTGTAAGCACTTTGCTCTCGGTTAGGGTTGGGTCGACCGGCGGTCAACCGCTGGCCTGCAACGGTCACAATTTTGAACTTGCGGTCGACCGACCGGTCGACCGACAGATCCGTTGAACAGTTACGGGCAGAATTTTCTGAGCTGTTTTATTTTGTCTTTTTGTGTTTAAAATTTGATTTTGGGATTTATTTCAAATCTAATATTACTTAATTAGCCTTAAGTGTGTTTTATCTCTTAACCTAGCCCTCTCCTATAAATAGGGGTGTTTGGGGAGAGATTCATTACAACAATTATTGCTAGAAAAATTCAAAAGTTTAAGGCATTCAAAAGAGCTTGGTTTTTGGTTTTTGTGCTGAAATTCTCATTCAATTTCTGAAGTGTTTTTCAAAAGAATTCTCTGATTTCATTTTCTTTTCTCCTTACACACAAGAGCTTCATTCCTACTCAATATTCTCTAAGGACCTTTGTAAGGGAAGAGATATTTGAAAGAGAGAGTTTGTGGTCTTTTGACTACCAAGGAAATTACTTGTACTTGAGATTGTGGAGTTGGGTACTCCATTGTATTTGAGATCTTTGTGATAGTGGATAGTAGTTAGAATCCTTCTGGGGAAGGCGGGAACGTAGAGCTGGGTGCTCGAACCTCGATAACATATCTTTGTGTTTGCGATTGGTTTACTTTCCTTGCAATTACTTCTTGCTTTTGATTGTCATTGCCATAGTCATAATCATTCATCTTGTCAATCATTATCCCATACAACAAGGTTGCATTGCGCACCTCTAACTCATTTTACGAGGAAGCCGGAGGAAGGAGTTCAGAGCCCTTAATAGGGAATTCGGCTCTTAGTCTTGTTTTGGGAGATTGTTGCATCATCTCATTGTTTCATTTTTTAAATTGTCCATTGATTAGCATCATCACCTATTCACCCCCCCCCCCTCTAGGTGATTTTCAATTGGTATCAAAGCTTGGACTCTAGGTTTGGCTTAACATCCATAGAGAGATCCTTAAACTTGCTAATCAACATTTTCATTCATACATTCATACACTAGTAAACATGGCCGATAATATTAAATCCCCTCCTAAATTTGATGGACTCAATTTCCCCATTTGGAAGGTTAGGATGACTATTTTCTTGCAATCACTAGGTAGCTTGGTGGCTAAATCCTTGACTAAACCCTATGTAGCACCCGATAGTGATGAAAGCACATGGACCGACTTCAATTTTAGAGAATATGAGGCTAACTCCAAAGCCCAAAACTCCCTATTAACCGCCTTGAATGAGGATGACCTTACACGGGTAATTCATTGCCAATCCGCCTATGAGATTTGGCAACACTTATTGGTCACACATGAAGGGACTTCACAAGTCAAGAGAGCTAAGATAGATCTCTTGAGGTCTCAATATGAATCATTTAAAATGCTTGATTATGAATCTATTGATTGTATGATTACTCGTTTTACTAAAATCACAAATGGTCTTTCTTCCTTAGGTGACGACATCTCCAACGATCAAAAGGTGCGCAAAGTGATACGGGCTCTTCCTCCATCTTGGGAGATAAAGGCCACCACCTTGAAGGAGTTGAATGACAAGGATGAGATGGACATCATTAGTCTCATTGGGAACCTAAAGACCCATGAGATGGAGAAGAAAGCAAGAGAAGAGGCCGCTCCAACAAAGAAGAAGTCCATAGCCTTCAAGTCTTCATCCACCCTTGAAGACGATGAAGAAGATGAAGAAGAAGATGAGGAGCTCTCCCTCCTTGTGCGCAACATCAAAAGAATGTACCGGAAGAACAAGCTCAACTTCCGAAGGAAATTTGAAGGCAAAGAGGAGAGGAGGATCATTTGCTACAATTGCCGAAAGCCCGGACACATCATGGCCGATTGTCCGGAGTTCAAGAAGAAGATGACTTCCTCCTTCAAGCCAAAGAAGCAAGAAGAAAAGAAAGCTTACAAGGCCACTTGGGATTCGGAAAGCGAGTCCGAAGAAGAAGAAGCGGATATTGCCAACATGTGCTTCATGGCAAATACTCCTAAGGTAAACCCTCAATCTCTTGAATCTCTTGATAATGAAGATGATGATTTGAGTAAGGAAGTTCTTGTTCATGCTTTTGTTGAACTTTCCGAAACTTATGATAACAAATGGAATGCTTTAAATTACAAAAGGAAGTTGTTTTTCTTAAAAATCAACTTGCTTTAGTTTCAAAAGAAAAAGATGATCTTTCTCCCAATCTTGTTTCTATTCAAAATGAATTTGATGCTTATAAGATTTCTTGTAAGGGTAAAACCCCTATTGTTGATGAAAAAGAAATTTCCTCTTTAAAAACCAAAATGGTTGATTTCGAAAAGGTTTTGAAAGATTGTGCTTTTAACACTAAGAAACTTGAAGAAAAGTTTTCCAAAAAGCACACCTCCCATGCTAAAGTTTCACATGCTAGATTTCTCATGCTCACACTACACCTAACACTTCTCATGCTCATGCTCACAATGCTCATGCTCACAAATCACACACTCACTATGCTTTTAAATATGGTAGAGTGTATAGATGTACATATTGTGGCAAGAATGGTCATTTGGCTAAATTTTGTTATGACCAAATAAATAGAACCAATAATCTTGTTTGGGTTATGAAATTAACTCTTTAGGACCCAAGAAAATGTGGGTACCAAAATCAAGTCCTAAATTATTTGATGTAGGTACACACCAAGGCTCAAGACGTAGGGAGCGGTGGTACCTTGATAGTGGTTGTTCAAGACACATGACTTGGGACATCAATAACTTCACAACCCTATCAAGGTACATGGAAGGTGGCTCCGTCACCTTCGGGGATGATTCCAAAGGCACCATCATTGGTATTGGTAATATTCAAATTGGTTCATCTCCTATTATAGAAAATGTTGTACTTGTAGATGGTTTAAAACATAATTTGCTTAGCATTAGTCAATTTTGTGATCGTGGTCTTAAAGTTGTTTTTGATGATTCTTCTTGTAAGATTTTTGATGTTAAATCGAATGATTGTATTCTCACCGGTTTTCGTGATGATAATGTTTATATCATTGACATGCTTAATGTAGAGTGTTCTACTAAATGTTTAAATGCTTTTGATGAAAATTCTTGGCTTTGGCATAGAAGATTAGGACATGCATCTTTTGAACATCTTTCTAGGATTAATTCAAAGGAATTGGTGAAGGGTATTCCTTGCTTGAAGTTTGAGAAAGATTGCATTTGTGGTGCGTGCCAACTTGGAAACAAACCAAGTCTTCCTTCAACCCAATCAAGGATATCATGTCAACTAGGCCTTTAGAATTAATTCATATGGATATTTTTGGCCCCACTAAAACTAAAAGCTTAAATGGTAGTAGATTTGCATTTGTTTTAGTTGATGATTTTTCTCGTTTCACTTGGGTTTTCTTCTTGCAACATAAAGATCAAACTTTTTCTCATTTCAAGATTTTTCGAAAAGAGTTGAAAAAGAAAAAGGTTTTTCGATTTTGAGAATAAGGAGTGATAGAGGTGGTGAGTTTGTGAACCAACTCTTCATGACTTATTGTGATGAAAAGGGAATTAAGCATGAAATGTCTTGTCCTAGAACTCCACAATAAAATGGAGTTATAGAAAGGAAAAGAACACTTCAAGAGATGGCTAGGACAATGATAAGTGAATATGACCTCCCTCAATATCTATGGGCCGAGGCCGTAAACACCGCATGCTATATATCGAATCGTATTTATTTGTGCAAAAATTCTTCTAAAAACATCTTTTGAAATGTATCATTCTAGAAAACCAAATGTTGCATATTTCAAAGTTTTTGGATGCAATGTTTTGTTTTAAATACTAAAGAGAATTTGGGTAATTTGATGCTAAGGCTTATGAAGCTATCTTTGTTGGATACTCTTCTACTAGCAAAGCATATAGAGTTTTTAATAGATCCTCACAAACCATTGAAGAATCTATGCATGTAAAGTTTGAAGAATCTAATGTGTTTGTTGAGAATGTTGTAGAGATTGAACCATTAGGTGAAAGCATGAGAAGCTATCCTTGAAGGACTCACCCACTCAAGAAGATAAGCAAGAACCTATTGGTGATGTTCAAGAGGATAACGAGGAAAGCTCTCAACCGCTTCCCAAAGCTTGGAGATATGCTACAAATCATCCTAAGGAGCTCATCTTGGGTGACGCATCCAAAGGAGTCACAACGCGCTCCAAACTCCAAGACCTATGTGGTAACTTTGCTTTCATTTCTCATTTTGAACCCAAAAGCATTCTCGAAGCCGAGACGGATTCATATTGGTTGCTTGCCATGCAAGAGGAACTCAATCAATTTGAGCGCAACCAAGTTTGGCACCTTTCCTAGGCCCCACGATAGACCAATAATTGGTACTAAGTGGATCTTTAGAAACAAGTTGGATGAATCCGGAAATGTGATTAGGAATAAAGCTAGGTTAGTGGCCCAAGGTTACACTCAAGTTGAGGGATTGACTTTGAGGAGACCTTTGCACCCGTAGCACGGCTTGAAGCCATACGGATGACACTAGCTTTTGCATCTTTTAAAAATTTCAAACTTTTTCAAATGGATGTAAAAAGTGCATTTTAAATGGATTTATTAATGAAGAAGTTTATGTTGCTCAACCTCCCGGTTTTATTGATCATGTTCATCCCGATTTTGTTTTCAAACTTGATAAAGCTTTGTATGGTTTGAAACAAGCTCCAAGAGCTTGGTATGAAAGGCTTTCTAGTTTTCTAATTTCTAATGATTTTATTAAAGGCAAAGTAGACACTACTCTCTTCACTAAGCATGTTGATAATGACATTTTGATTGTGCAAATTTATGTTGATGATATAATTTTTGGTTCTACTAATGAGCTTTTGTGCAAGGATTTTGAAAAGGTAATGCAACTTGAATTTGAAATGTCTTCAATGGATGAGCTCAACTTCTTTCTTGGACTCCAAGTCAAGCAATTGCAAGATGGGAACTTCATAAGTCAAGCCAAATACGCAAAGGAACTCGTGAAGAGGTTTGGACTTGAAGATTCAAAAGTTTGCAACACTCCCATGGCAACTACAACCAAGCTTGATAAGGATGACCAAGGTAAAAATGTTGATATTAAATTGTTTAGAAGCATGATAGGTAGTCTTTGTATTTAACGGCAAGTAGGCCGGATATCATGTTTGTGTGTGTCTTTGTGCTAGATTTCAATCGTGTCCCAAAGAGTCTCATCTTATTGCCGTAAAACGCATTATTCGTTATATTAAGGAACGATTGGAATGGGTCTATGGTATCCGAAAACCGGATTTTCTCAATGACGAGTTATTCGGATGCCGACTATGCGGGTTGTAGAGTAGATAGAAAGAGTACTAGTGGGACATGTCATTTCTTGGTAATTGTCTTGTTTCATGGTCCTCTAGGAAGCAAAATTCCGTAGCCCTCTCAACCGCCGAGGCGGAGTATGTTGCCGCGGGGGCTTGTTGTGCACAAGTCCTTTGGATGAAACATACTCTCCTTGATTATGATTTGCATTATAAAATATTAAAATATTTTGTGATAATACTAGTACTATACATTTAACCAAAAATGCAAATCAACATAGTAAGACCAAGCACATTGAGATTAGATATCACTTTCTTAGAGATCATTTTGAGAAAGGTGATATAGATATTGATTATGTTTCCACGGATTTACAACTAGCCGATATTTTCACTAAACCACTTGATTTTGCTAGATTTTCGTTTATTTGTGGAGAACTTAATGTTTTGTTATTGAATAGACATGTTTTTCATAACCCTTTTTGATGTATGACAAAAAGGGGGAGAATAAGTTTACATGGACAAAAATAAGTTCATTGGTCTTGGTTCCATATGAAACTTATATGTTTTAGTTTTATGAGTTTAATTATGAGTTTTGAGTTTTATTGGTATTGTTTCAATTGGTTTCATTTATTGTACAATTGGTATCAAGGGCATGTTTTTATGTTTTTGTGTTTTTCAATGAATTCTTGTGTTTTTTATAGCATAATTTGAGGGGGTTTTCTCCTCCCCTATATTTTTGTTATATAGCCTATTTGTTTTGTCATCATCAAAAAGGGGGAGATTGTTGGCCCAAGAGGTTACACTCTCCAATTGTTTTGTGTTTTGATGATGACAAACCAAATAAGAGCTATTTGGTACTAATGAATTTGTTCAAGATAAGTTTCAGGTTTGTACCGTGTTGGAGACCATTCGCTTAGCTATTGCAAGAACTTCTAGGATCAATGAAGCAAGGAAGGCATATTGCACATCAAGAAAGGATCATAGAAGAGAAGGCTTTAGCAAAGGCATTGGATGGCTCAGGAATTGAAGATTGCTCAAAGAAGTCTTCATGTAATTTGTTTTTCAGTTTATAGTATGTTAAAATAGTGGATAGGTTTGAAGCTCTATCACACACGTTTTTGTGCACATGTTTATTCCAATGTTTTCTTTTAATTTACACAAAAATATTTTATATACAAGATTTTGCCTACAAATATATCTTTAGGTTTTATATTAATCTATGTTCAAAAATATTTTTGTCAAAATCAAAACCCTTTTAAGTTTCTTTTCAAATCCTGATTTTTGACCTGGACCAGTCGACCGGACAGTCGACCGGACCCATGACAGGTTTGTCGGTCGACCGTCCCAGTCGAGGAACTGCAGGTGCACGTATCCGTGTGCATGTCTGCCGGTCGACCGTGCAGTCGACCGACTGTAAGTCCACCTTGCTCTCGGTTAGAGTTGGGTCGACCGACCGGTCGACCGTCTGTAAGCACTTTGCTCTCGGTTAGGGTTGGGTCGACCGGGCGGTCAACCGCTGGCCTGCAAACGGTCACAATTTTGAACTTGCGGTCGACCGACAGATCCGTTTGAACAGTAACGGGCAGAATTTTCTGAGCTGTTTTATTTTGTCTTTTTGTGTTTAAAATTTGATTTTGGGATTTATTTCAATCTAATATTACTTAATTAGCCTTAAGTGTGTTTTATCTCTTAACCTAGCCCTCTCCTATAAATAGGGGTGTTTGGGGAGAGATTCATTACAACAATATTGCTAGAAAAATTCAAAAGTTTAAGGCATTCAAAAGAGCTGGTTTTTGGTTTTTGTGCTGAAATTCTCATTCAATTTCTGAAGTGTTTTTCAAAGAATCTCTGATTTCATTTTCTTTTCTCCTTACACACAGAGCTTCATTCCTACTCAATATTCTCTAAGGACCTTTGTAAGGGAAGAGATATTTGAAAGAGAGAGTTTGTGGTCTTTTGACTACCAAGGAAATTACTTGTACTTGAGATTGTGGAGTTGGTACTCCATTGTATTTGAGATCTTTGTGATAGTGGATAGTAGTTAGAATCCTTCTAGGGAAGGCGGGGACGTAGAGCTGGGTGCTCGAACCTCGATAACATATCTTTGTGTTTGCGATTGGTTTACTTTCCTTGCAATACTTCTTGCTTTGATTGTCATGCCATAGTCATAATCATTCATCTTGTCAATCATTATCCCATACAACAAGGTTGCATTGCGCACCTCTAACTCATTTTACGAGGAAGCCGGAGGAAGGAGTTCAGAGCCCTTAATAGGGAATTCGGCTCTTAGTCTTGTTTTGGGAGATTGTTGCATCATCTCATTGTTTCATTTTCTAAATTGTCCATTGATTAGCATCATCACCTATTCACCCCCCCTCTAGGTGATTTTCAACATACACACACAAATTTAGAGTTTATTGGTTTTTGTTTTTGTTAACCTGTTTTGGATTTTATTTCAAAACTTAGATATATATCATATATGTATATTGGATTCTATCCATATACAATATGCTTCAAAGTTGTTTCAATATATGTTTTTTGTATTACACAAGTTTTGGAGAAAACAGTTTTTCATTTCAAAATTTAAGTTTTGAAAAATACATATTTTCGTTTAAGCCAATTTTAATATCACAAAAATGGTTCAAATAGTTTGTAATATGTGTTGATTTTGGTCACACATGTTTGGTATTCAAAGATCTTACAAGAACTTATTTTTGTGAAATTTATATGATTTTATCTGATTTAATTGAAGTTAAAAGGACAAGTTTCAATACCTTTTAACCCCAGTCAGACTGCTCTAGCGGTCGACCGGACGGTTGACCGACCGACTATCACGGTCGACAGATGTGCACGCGACGTGCACAAAGGCCAGCCTATTCGGCCGGTCGCCCGTCGCGTCGGTGGACTGAAAGCACCCCAATCTCGGGTGGGTCCGTCAACCGGGCGGTCGATCGATGGCTTTGGCCCGGTCGACCGGGCGGTCTACCGTAGGCTTAACGGTCAGAAAAGTGACCGTTGGCCGGTCGACCGGGCGGTCAACCGGAAGGTCATTTCTAACCTTTCCAGAGTGACAATGGGCAGATTTTAGAGGGGTTATAAATAGCCCCCTCTTAAGTTATTTTTAACAAGTTTTTAGAGAGCAATTTTCTCATCTTTACAAGTGTTTAACAGTAAGTTTTAAAAGTGTTTTGTGCCAAAAAGATTTATTCTTTATTTGTTTTAAAGGGTTGAAAAAATTAAAGAAAAATAGAGTATTTGGGATATTGGTTTTGATCTTCATTTCTATCTTATTCTAGTTGTTTTCCCAAGTATTTTTCTTTGTGTTTTGATTTCCAAACACCTTAATTTCTTACACTTGAGCTATCTATCTATCCTATCTATTAGGATCTTATTTTGGTGAGAAAATTGATTTGTGGTTTGTTGAGACCACCAAGTATTGTAATCCTCTTTACTTTATGTTATCCCTCTTGTGTAGAGGTGATTGTGGAGGTTGTGTCGGTACCCCTCTAAGTGTAAGAGGTGATTGTTGTTGGAGTGTTGGCTTAGTGCCTTATCCCTCTAGTGTGAGGTGATTGTTATTGGCTAAGTGCTCATCCCTTTAAGTGTAGAGGTGATTGTTGTTGTGTCTTGCCTCATATAGAGGTTGTTTGTTGGAGAGAGGAGTTGTGTGCTCCTAGTTGTATTACCCAAATCCTCAGTGGAGGATCCCTATGTGGGAAGTCCTATGTGGACGATTTAGTGAAAATCTTTCTGTATGAAGGCGGGGACGCAAAGCAGTGCTCGAACCTCGAAATATATCTTTGTGTTTGCGATTGATGCACTATCTCTAAACTCTCGTATGAGTTGTATTAGGTCTTCTTTCTTGAAAGACGACAAGCTCTTACTTATGAAAATTGGATTGGGGTTAACCTCATCTCTAAGATTTACCTGAGTCACTTTATCCACAGTGGGTGGTCTGTAATGTCCAAAGCACGTATCTGAAAGAGTATTTAAGTATTTAATCTATGGATCAGAGTTCGATTGGATTAATTCTTCAGATTCAAAGGTATCTTCTTCATCATCTTCCAAGTGGCTGGTTTGTACCATGTTCACTGAGAGACTTCCGAAGATATCACCAATACTGACATCTGAGTTCTAAGACGATGTTACAGATGAGCTGTCATAATAGACCTCTTTTATAGATTCAGAATCTGATGAGCCTGGTGTAGTTACATAACCGAATCCTCTTTGGGTCTTGTGATAACAATCAGGTCCTAGCCTTTTGGTGCAAATGAATGAAGTTGTGCTCGTTTTTTTTTTGGCGAAATTAAGGCCTGATTTCTTGATAAAATCATACCCCTTCTTTTCATTATATGACATGACTTTTGTCCATAATGAAAAAATTATGGAGACTCAGAATTATCCCCTGAGCTTTCATAGGTTACGAGCTCTATTTCGATCCACCCAAATATAATTAGTTTTTGATCTTTTCGTTTGGTTGGTACTTTAAAGAGAGCATTGTGTGTGCTTTTAATCTTTTCGCGTATCAGGAGAGATGACTTTATTGGTACATGCAGTGATATCAAAGCATTCGTTGTTAATCAAGGATCACTGCCTACTTCAGTGCTAGTGTCTGACGGTACAGAATCTGAAGCAAATACAAAAATGTAAGTTAAATCTAAATCTTCATTGATGAACCACTCGCTTTCAATATTAGCAGTGGTATTGAAATTGAGCTTATCAATGCTCGTTATAAGAGGATTTATTTTTCAGAGACATTCTTCTTCAGCTCTGTATCAGCTTCATTGCCAGAGTCATGTTCTTTTCGGTGTGGATTCTCATCAATCTTGAGAGAATCCTGATAAAGGATGAATCAGTAAAATAATTCTTGACTCCTTTGAACGAATACCTTTCGGTAATCAACATTCTGACTTTTTCACCTTCATCAACGTATTTCATTACTTGATGAAGAGTGGATAGGACTATGGAGTTGCAGTGAATCCAAAGTCGTTCCAACAACAAATTGTATGAGGTGTCAGGATCAATGACATAATATGTCACCTCAGATTTTAGGTCCCCAATTTGACACCTGAGCTTGATTTTTTCCATCGGGCGCGTACCATTGGCGTTGAAGCTATATATGGTCATCTGAGTAGCACTTGATCGGTGGGTGAGGATTTCCAAATGCCGCATGACCCTGCGGGGCATAATGCTCAACGTGGACCTTGATCAACCTGAATACGATTTACTTCAGATGATTCAATGTACCCTGTGTAATACAGGGGTCTGTCATATTTTCTTTTAACTTGCATGTCTTTGGGGGTGAAGGTGATGTAGAAAAACTGATTCGAGGTATGGTGGTAATGGTTGTTGTCTTCCTCTTCGCATATAGCAGAAATCTGGGTCACGAAAATCTCAGCATCTGCTAATGCTTCTCTCAAGGCATCCTTTGTAGACTTGGAAAGCCTCAAGAGCTCGTAAGAATGATTCGAGCAGGGATGTTAGCTAATTGAATCAAGACATCAAAACAGAAGGGAGTTGATGGCCCCGCACTGCTTTTCTGAGGAGCTTTGACATACCAAAGCTCTTTCTGCTTTTTCACAGATGGCCTCATGGACTGCTCGATTACCTCCTCAGCTGGCTGTGGGGAGTTTACTACTGACTTGCCATACCGTTTCAAGTACTGCTTACCAGATTGAGTCTTTGATGTGGGAGGTGCGCTTATGTCGGCAATAAAGGCGGACTCCTCATCTCCCGAACTAGTAAAGGAGGTGACATCTTCATCAGTTTCTCTTATAAATATTTTTATACATTGCTGGAGAATACTCTAGCCTTGCTTTTGGACTTTGTGCTTATAACAGTCGTTCACTACTGGCTTTCGACAATGTCAGGATGGACCTACATTGTCTCTCCTTGAGGAGTAGGGAGAGGAATGAGACCTTTCCTCCTCTGATTATGAGAATCAGTATTGATCACTCTTAGTTCCCCTTTCGGATGAAAATCACTCGGTTGGTGCTAGTGGGAGATTCTGTCCGAATTGAATTGGTGATGTAATCGTCATATTGGCGGTCACCTTCTTCTGTTCTAAATGAAGCTTCAATATCTCTGCGTCGATCAGAGCCTGAAGGACATCTTTAAAGATGTAGCAATTCTTGGTAGGGTGCCCCAGTATCATGTGATATAAACAGTAACTGGGATCGTCAATCTTCCTTACCTCTTTAGACCATTTGATCTCTGGTAATTTGAGCTTGTTACTCTTTTGGAGTAACTTGAATAAAGTGACCACGTGGTCATCCTTGAAGGAGTATAGTTTATTAGCATGTGGCTGGCCAGAAGCCATACCCCCTCTAACTGATTAGGTCTTTGAAGGTGATTTGACCTCCGTTGCCAGAGTATCCCTCCTCCTCGGCTGAGAAGATGACTCTGGAGCATGTCGCGATGGCTTGTCGGGTCTTGATTTGCTGTCTTTTTCTTCAGCTCTGCCCTGACGACAATCTCTTCCGCCTGTTCACCTTGTAGCACCAACTGCTTTCAAGTGCGACATTCTGTCACTCCTATTTGAGCGAGTATGAAAGTTTGCAAGTTATGATGGCACTCCTCAACCAGTGCAGACTGGGTCATGCCGCTAGAACAATGAAGTACCATGCTCTGAAATCTCTCGATGAATATTTTGATGGACTCTCCTTTATTTTGCTTAGCTGGAAGGAGAGTCGTCACTGAAATTTCTGTATCGTCTTCACAGAAATGAGCCAAAATAACTTCTCGAGGTCAGTCCATATCTTAACTGAGCTGGTAGGAACTTTTATGAATCATTCAAAGGTGACTCCTTTAAGAGTGCCAATGAATAAACAAGCCATAATGGCATCATTAGATACTACATTCCCAATTTGGGATTTAAAGTAGTATATGTGTTGGTTCGATGACCTTTTACCATCAAAAATATGCAGGGTTGATGTCTTGAATTTGGAGGGTAGGGAGCCGTGTCCCATTCTGCCAGGTGGGGTCGGACTATCCCTACATCTAAGAGACCATCTCGATTGGCGAGGGCCTCAAGGCGTTGCTCCAATTTGCTCATCCTCTTGGAATGACTGCTCCTATTCTCTGAGTTTCCTCCTTTTCAGATGAAGATTTGGGTGGCTCAGAGTTAAAATGCTCTTCACTCTTGGTATTTGCAGAAGATTAACTCTCTCCTTCCTTCCATTTGCCTTAGATTTCTTAGAAGGAGTTTAACCGTTTGGTTTCTTTTTATCCTTAAGCTGTTGTGATAGCATCACAACTGCTTAAGAATGTCGATAGATTTTTGTTGAGTTCGAATCATATCGATTTGTTCTCTTTGAACTCAGACTTGCTCTTCAAATTGCTTGGCCGCCTCTTCGGGAGTCTCCGCCATGTATGCAAAGGTGGTTATCTCTAAACTGGAAATTGAAGACCATGATTCGGTGATGGCAGAGTGCTCAGCATTCACCTCAATCTCCCTGGCCAACAGACTATAGTCAACAAGGGCAATTGTTCCCTGCAGGTCCGAATGTGTCGGTAGATCCCTTCAGGTTCGACAAGAACATCCTTCAAACCTAGAGATCGATCAGCATCCGACTCCTTTTTCCTTTGAACATCCTTCAAACTCGGCCCCACCATGTTTGTAGTCACTTCTGGATACTCGACATCCGAGAATGATTTCTTCTTCTTGGATCGTCGTCTGTTGGCTGAGTTTGAAGCCGCAGACAATTGGCTAAACACTGAAGGTTTATTTTTCTGAAAGCCGCAATGGCAATCAGAGAGTACTGTTGAGACGAGTTGCTCGTAGTGAGATCGAGGGGCGATTTGATAGACACTCCTCTTCCTTGTTAGGTGGTCCCACAGGTCTGTTGAGGGAGCATCTGAGGAACTAGCCTCGAACCCCTAGGGGTGAGGGCTTTTTGGATTTTTATGTCCCGAGAACATGCCATTCAGAATGTGGGTCTCATGTTTCTTTGTTGAAACACGGACCTCGCATTGTGTTGAAACGCGGCCATCACGTTTGGAGTTAAAAAAAAGTGGGTCTCGTGTTTTGAAGTAGAAATGCGAGTATCCGGCGTCCGCTGAGTCTGTCTCAGAACGCGAGTCTCGCGTTTAAGGCCAGAAACGCGAGACTCATGTCCTGAAACTGGCAGAATGTGGATCTCGCATTTTCGGGTAGGTGGAACACGGGTCTCACGTTGGACGCGGATCTTACGTTGCCTGAGAGGAACGCGGGTATGAACCTCCCGTTCTGAACCTACAGAACAGATTATTTCTACATAATCTTCAATTTGTTGTTGACATGCGCAACGCCTTTGTCAACGTTCAGCATTCCGGTTGAGCCGTAAAGGTTGTTGAGAACCTTCGGTAACCTGAAATTGCACAGTTTGGAGAGGAGAAGGATGGTAAAGTTGATCTTCACCATCACTCTAATCGTGTGCCGACGCTTTCGCCCTGCAGGTCTCCTCAGAGACGTTGACGTGGGCTATATGGACTGTACGAGAGGTTTTCAGAACCTCTTCAGAAGTGTCACCATTTGTGTTGTGAGCAGTGGTCTGGGCTACTTCAAGAGTAATCTCCGAAGAGATATAAGAGCGAGTCTCAAAAGAGACTTTGCGGTATTACCGCATTGCCTTGGGACTGGCAGAGTCTAAGGAAAGGAATTCCTCAAACTTCTCTTAGTCGAATTTAACGACAAGGGATTCTACCGTCTTTCCGAGGAGCCAAACATCGGCTTGCGCCACAGCGTTCTCGTCTGTAACGCCCCGATTCCACGGATACGGGGACGTCACTACAACGTATATACGTAGGTCCGAACTACCCTCCCGTATATACGCTAAGCATCAGTACAAACAAGAATCAGAGTACGGAAGCAAATGGTGCATTATACATTCCAACACATATATACAATTACAGAATTATCACCAGAGTGATTACAATATTACATGAATATCATATCACTAACATGCGCAAATGCGAGAGTACAAAAGATATACAATATATGAACGGTACAAAAGGGAGCTCACATACAGGTATACAAGGAATGTACAAGTATGAAAAGTATAAAAGAGCACTCACGAGTTTAAAAAGGAAAACTCGAGAGACTCACAGGGGGCCTGGAAGGATGTGGCTCAGGACGGTCGGCTGGAAATCCACGCTACTGCTGCGTTACTCTGAACACACGCTCCTAGCTCCAAGACCTGGACGTGAGAATCCAGGGGAGTCAAATGATACTCCCCAGGCGAGTATAGAAGCAAAACCAAGTGGTGAAGCAGGGTGAGCACAATAATGCATATATCAAGAAGGAAATACTCAGGAGGCAGATAGGATAGAGCAGGTAAGAATAGACATGGCATGAGAATCATAAAACAGGAAATCCGAATAAAACCAATCCGAGCTACCAGGTAGTTATAACATAATACTCATAAAACATGAAATCCGATATAAAGTCCGGGAAAAGCAAATACGGTAAGGCACATCACGGATTCATAGCTATTTAAGATGTAGGCTTTGGTATGCGTCCCATTCCACATACCTCTACTTACAACTTAAAGAGCCGGTTATTATGACACTTTATTATTACTCGTCTTACCCATATATCTAGGTATGTGGCTCGGTGTACGGCCAACTCACATACATCCATATATAAGCAAGTCGAGGTTGTTATTGGAAACAGCGGTTGTACCAACGAACTATATTTACAGTGGGTCCCGTACATACCCGGGACCACGGCCAAGGATTGTTCCGTTGCATGGAAACGGAAGCCAGCCGCAAGGCTCAACAGGAGGGACTTATGTATGCCCTATAATAACAGGAATAAGGGAGCCAGCTCTCCCCTCGGTCCCCTGGAGTACCACAGGTCAGACCGGAAATATAGTGCACAACCTAAAGCCACTGTAAACACGAACACATATCGATATCCGCATATTTCCCCCGACCCAATACAAGTTGGTACTTTTTAAGGTTCAATAGTTTAATTATCACTTTACGGGAAAAACAGGAAATAGACATGATCAGAAATCAGGAGTACACAAGTACTATATAGTCAGGTCACTGCATGTAAAGCAGGAATACGAGTCACTGATCATGATACAGGATAATAAAGTAAAGTTCCCGTAAAGGTGATAATCACAAGTCAAGTCATCATGCTGGGTGTCAAGTGATAGCATGACAGAGTGGTGATAATTACCAAGCAACCAAGCATATAAGAGATTGATAATAGTCTGGGTAAGTCAGGTCATAACCAGAGGGTCTTACCAAATAGTAACAAGTTAGGTGGTCAGGTGGTATACACTAGATGTCAGGTGATATACATGTGTTAAAAGGTAGCATGTAACTGACAGGTCTGAAATAATAGCAGGGCAAGTGACAACATATCAGAAACCAAGAATACAACGACCACGAAGGGTCGGCCACGCATGGTATATGATAAAGAAGCAAGCATATCAGAAATCAAGAATACAACGACCACGAAGGGTCTGCCACGCATAGTATGAAAGCAGTAAAAGATATATGGAATAAAGTATATGAAAACATGAGGTGAAATACTTATCGTCCCGACGAAACGGAACTCAAATAGAGAAGAGCGAGACTACTCGCCTAAATCACCGGAAAGCCGAAAAGTCTGGAATCCATGGAACTTGCGCACGCGCCATAATATAATAATATATAAATATTTTTGGAGGGAGAAAATGAAGTGGAGAGAGAAGGTGTTGGAAATCTAGAGAGAGAAGGAGAGAGTTAGAGAGAGAAACTGAAGAGAGAGAAAGAGAAAGAAATCTAGAGAGAGAAAGGGAGATTTTAGAGAGAGAAAGAGATGATGAGAAAGAGAGAGAATCAGGAGAGAGAGAGTGTGCGGTTGAGAGAGAGAGAGCTAGAGTGAGAAAGAGAGGAGAGAGAAAGAGAGGTTTAGAGAGAGAAAGTCTAGAGAGAGAAAATGGGATTTTTAGAGAGAGAAAGTGTAGAGAGAGAAAGTCTAGAGAGGGAAAGGGATTTCTAGAGAGAGTCTATTTAGAGAGAGAAAGTGAGATTTTAGAGAGGGTCTCTAGAGGGAGATTTCTAGAGAGAGAAAATCTAGAGAGAGGGGAATCTAGAGAGAGAAAACCTAGAGAGAGTGATTTCTAGAGAGAGGAAGGGATGAGAGAGAAAGAGAGAGGGAGAGAGAAAATCTGGAGAGAGAAAGAGAAAGAGAGAGAGAGGAGAGAGAGAGAGAGCTAGAGTGAGAAAGAGAGGAGAGAGAAAGAGAGAGGAGAGAGAAACAGTGAGAGAGAGAGAGAGATAGGGGCTGCTCACGCAGCCCCCCTCCAGCGCAAGGAGGGCCCACTGGCCGTGGGCCCTGGGGACCTGGCCGGCCCTCTGCCGGCCAGGGGCCTTGCCGGCGGCGGTCCTGGCCGCCGGCGGCCCAACAGAGAGAAGAGAGGGAGAGAGAGTGGGGGGCAGTAGCCCCCCCCTTCACAAGCACAGGGGGCTGGAAGCCCCCTGGCCGGGCGAGGCAGCCACCGCCGGCGGAGCGCCGGCGGGGCGCAGGAACTGGGGTGGCCGGGGGCCACCCCAGGGGAGAGACAGGGAGGGGGCAGCAGCCCCCTCCCCCAACAGGCCACGGCCAGGGCCACAGGCCCTGGCCGGGCTCTGGCCGCGGCAGTGCGGCCAGAGGGGAAACGCCGAGGGCCCTCCGGCCCATCGGCGGCCGGCGCAGGCCAGGGGTGGCCGGTGGCCACCCCAACAGTGAGGGAGAGAGAGGGAGGATAGAGAGGGGGAGAGAGGGAGATCCGAGAGAGAGAAAAGGGAGAGGGGGAAACTGGCCCCCTTCTCCGGCCAGTGGCCGCCGGCGGCGGTCCTGGCCGCCGGCGAGGCCAACAGAGAGAGAGGGAGAGGGTCGGCGGCGGTCGCTGGGCGCCAGCAAGAGAGGAAGGAGAGAAGAGGGAAAAAGGAAAAAGGAAAAAGAAAAAAGAAAAGGAAAAGAATAGAAAAGTAAGGAAAAAAGGAAAGAAAGAAAAGGAAAAAGAGAGAGAGAGATTGATGGATGGGAGAGGGGTGTGTCTCCCCACGTGGAGGGGAGTGGGTGAAGTCGGTTGAGGGAAAAGAAGGAAAGAAAGGAAAAGAAAGAAAGAAAGATTTAGAAAAATAATAATATAATAATAAGGTTGAAAAATCGACTGTCTCCGAAAAATCCCCAAAAATACCCGGAGGTAGAAAACGTCATCCTGAGGAATAATATGAAATCGGTTTTCCAAAATAAAATCCCGTTTTCAAATTAAAAAATCCAGAAGCCAACCGCCGATACCGGTCTACACCGGTCGGCCGGATTTTGATAAATTCCGAAAAATCTCAGAAAATGCATTAAAGAAGAAAACATGATTTTAAGACATAAAGTGAAAGCAGAATTCAGAAATTCAATTCCGATTGTAAACTAAAAATCCTGGAATCAGTTAACTACCGACTCCGAAGGAATTTTCATAAAATCATAAAATCCTCAGAAAAAGAATGTAAGTAAGAAATGTGATTCTAAGAATTAAAGTCTAAAGGACCATCTAGAAATTCCTAGCTGTGTGTGAATTAAAAATCCTGGAATCGGTCATCTACCGACTCCGGTGGAATATCCATAAATTCGTAAAATCTTTAGAAAAAGGATTTAGGTAGGAAATATTACTCTAAGAAGAATCGTCTAAAGACTCTTTGAGAAATTCCAAGTGGTTTGTGAATTAAAAATCCGGGAAGCGGTCAGCGACACTGGCCGACATCGGTTTTGAAGAAATTCATTTTAATTCCAGAAAAATCTAGAAAATCATAGAAAATATATAATAATGGAAAATGATATTTAAAACTAAAATCGGTCAAATCTAATCACCGGAAAGACCAAATCGAATAATATACTATAATCGAGTTCCTGGTTCGGACTGGGACTGACTCCGAGTCCACGAATCCAAATCCAAGACAAAACAATCATATAAGGAATTCATAAAGCAAAACAAATACAGGAAACAAATCGAAAAAATACGATCGGAAAATCTGAATACGCAACTAAGTACGTATTCCGGGAACGGGGTATTACATCGTCAGTAGAGAAAGACTAACTCCCCAGCGGAGTCGCCATCTTTTATTTGGTCAAAAATGCGAGTCGATGTAAAGTTTTTTTGAGTGACTGAAAGTTACAATGGAACGATTCCGATTATAAAAGAGAGGAGAAGAGGTGGTTCTCTCCTTTGTTTAAAATTGAGTTCTTCGTATAGCAATGGAGAGTGATTTTTGTTCCCCTTTGATCGGCTGAATGTCAAGCTTCTCTTCAGGACGCTCTCAAAGATCAATTAGAAGGGGGTTCTGTTTTTAACATACTAAGTATTTAGAGTCTATTGATTTCTCTTTTTCTCTCTCTAAACTTCTGTGGTTGAAAAGGAAGAAGATTTTAGCTTGAGAATTCTCAGCTTTCAATCTCAGAAAAGTCTTATCTTCTTTATAGCCCCTCAGACTATTTATAGAGAGGCATATTTATAGAGAGGAATGGGGTATTATTGTCCGCCTAAAATTCCTCCATTATGGGGATTAACTCCCACATTACGTGCAGAGTTGATTGACCCACTAGTGGGATTCAGTTACAACAGAAATGCGGATCTTGCGATGGACACGGACTTCGCGTTTGTATAGACACAGGGCTTAGACCCGCGTCTCATTCAGAACGCGGAGTTGCTCAAACTCTTGTTTGAGGTGTAGCGCAGAGTTGCTCAGACTCGCGTTTGACTCGAAACACGGGGTTCTTCAGACGCGCGTTAGACGCAGAGTGCTTCAGACTCGCGTATGGTTGCTCAGATTCACGTCTAAAGACTCTGTCTTCTTTTGAACGCGAGGTTCGTGTTTTAGTTTGAAACACGACCTTCACGTTGGAGTGAGGTTCGTGCCTGATGACTTAGTGATTTTTAGACAGCCTACCGTCATTTTTATTGAACCAAATTATAAGACACCCAAACATTCACTCATGGGTATGGACTCAAACCCAACACAAGGTGCATCCATGATGACAAGTTAGCCGTCAGTTCGTCATATTTCCTTCAGTTCATATCTTCAATGATGCTCAGGCATTAGCGACCAGGATAAGAAATCCCATGTCCTCACTGTTCTGGGGAGTTCGACATCTTATTACTGAATGCATATGGTTGCTCCATGCGTTCCTCATAATCTCTCTCTTTCCTTCATGGTAAGGTCCAGAACACTCGTAGTCCATTGAATTATTGTTACGGCCATCTTTGCGTTTGTTTGGGCATTGGTGTACTCTTCCGCCCTCACATCTGCTTATATCTACACTTTTTATCATTTGGTGATTGATCGCTTTGATTGATGGCATTTATTTCTCTCTTTCAAAAAGGGCAAAAAGAAAAAAAAATTAAAAATAAAAGCACAAGTAATTGGTCAGTGCTAATTATTTTGTGTAATGAGCTGTTAATAACTGTTTTTTCTTTTTCAGAAAATATATGCAATAGGGGGCCTTGAACTTGACTCCCCCACAGTTTACCTCCCACTCCTTTACTAGTGAGTCAGGTCTTACTGTCATTGCTTGTCTTTTTTGGACTCTCCATTGGAGAGTTCAATTCAAATTTTATTAATTCACACTTTAGTGTTGACACCACCTTTAAACTTACTATATATATACATTTTCATCACGTGTGTAAAAGTGAAAAATCACTCTTAATGGTGATGGAAACAAATTATTTTTAGCCTTTAGATTGGATGGTATAACATTGAATTTGAATAATAAGAAGAAGGATTTAGGTAAATCCTTACAGAAGGAAACAACCCAAAACCATCTTGAAAAGCCCCCAACTCTCTTAAACTTGAGTTATTAATTCCATCAAAACTTTAAAATTAACCTCTCTTTTTTCTGTTTATCTCAATTCCTAACTCTTACTAATTCTAGCTCTAACCAAACAACAAAAAATTGCTAATTCCTAACTCCTTAATAAAACTCTTCTTCCAAGGCACTAATTCCTAACTCCTAATGCCACTTATCAAAAACAGCCTTGGAGAGAAGAGTTGGAAAGAGTTAGGGCAAATTGGAGGGCTAGGTGAGGTTTACTCCTACATGCTTTGAGCTCTTGTCGGAATTAAGCACTTGCCCCTGCAAAGTGCATAATATTTTTTCAAAAAAAAAAAAAAATCTCAACTTTCCGCTTAGCAAGTCATATCATAATTACACTTAACTCCATGAATTTGGAGTTTAGAAGAGTTACTCTCGTTGCCAAACAATACCTTAATTCACCTGCCAGAGTATACAACATGATATATAAACATGATGCCAAATAAGAGGAATCACAAAGCTCATATTTCATATTCCAGAGTACATCATGATATATAAATAACCAAAAGTAAAAAAGAATCAACACAGACCTAAAGAGCAAGACCCTAAACCGCGTTTACTAGATAGATAGATAGATCGACAGACATGCGGAACACTGACAGGCATGACCAACTGAAGGCATCATCAACGGCATCACAAAAATTAGCACAAGGAAGTGCCAGAAGATCAAGCAAGCCGCTCTCCGTGTTCAACAACAATATTCTGAAGCTGTGCATGAAGAATAATAACCCCTGGCAAGTCATCATCATCGCAGTCTTCGCAGGGTTCAGTTATCTTGGTGTGGAGCATGATGCCAAGTCTGCAGGGCAAGTCCTTCACCGTCTCTTTTCCAACAATATTCTTTCCGGGATATTTCTTATCACATAGCATAATAGAAGAGAAGAACATTCATCTTCTCTCCATACACGACGGCAACCACTCTTCGTGATAAATTTGCATGCTTCGCAGACCACCTGAGCCATGAGTATCAGGGCTTTCGCATAATCGGCCTCCACACTAGGTTTGGGATCGGTGAGTGTTCCTACAGCTATAATGATTGCGCTCTTGGACAGTGATACCTCAGTAATACTCTTCAGCTCAGTGGCCATTAACATGTACGGGTAATGACTACGGAAGCTCAAGAACTGGGATGTTTCATCAGTGTTGGTCTCTTAAGTCTTTTTGGGCTACTTTGGCTCTTTGAATTTTAATTCCAACCATGTGGAAGTGGAAGGAAACTCTGAGCGAGAAGCACAAGAACCCTTCTCTCTCTCTCTCTCTCTCTCTCTCTCAAAAAGGGGCCCATATTTGACAGATTCAAGTAATTACAAAATGCCAACGCTATACATATAGTGTCATTTGTTTATAGAAAAACGGTGATGTAAGTACCGTCACATTTTCCGACGTTTGTAGTACTTACTCTCTCTCTCTCTCTCATTATTTCACAAACTTTCTTAAGGAATTTTGGATAAGGTCCAGTTTTGAGGAGGAAAAAATTGGAAAAACTACACTCGAGCCCACGCTATCAGCTTTCTCGTAGAAAAGCCAGCTGTGAGACCCACAAACTCAGATTTCTCATCATTTTCAGAGCAGTGGAGAGATGAAACCGGAGAGGGAGTAATCATTGGCCCGCATGCACCTTTTACGGTCCCCACCAACTTTTTTGGGTTTCTTTTTTGTAAACAAAAATTTAGAAAAGGGTAACGTGGCGGGCCTGTGTCATATTTCAAAAACTAATTTTCAATCTAACAAACATGTACAAAGTATCTCCGCTTAGTGTATCAACATTGAGCTCATATGAGATGACCTTCGAGATTTGCTCACTGCTAGGGTCCATCGCTGGTGGAAGTGCCTCTTCCGTTGAATCACAATGTTAGTAATGATTGTTATTCATCTTGCACGGAGAGGGATAAAATAAACCACAACAATTTTAAAGAAGCACACGAATTAAAGCATGGATCATTGTTTATTATTATTCTACCATTTAGGACGAATAATCTATCTGGGGGGTAGATTAGAACTTTTTTCTCATATACCCAAAAAAAAAGAGTGGTCATTTAAACCCAAATAAATGATAGCAGATTCATTAGTTAGTAGACCTAGTAAATCAGTAAATAGACCCCTAAATTATCCTAAATATCATTATATTCTACACACTCAATTTAAGTGTAAAAACTCAGTTATACCCCTAAATTTGAGATTAATTCCCCTTCTCTCTTTCCCACCATCTCAAACCCCAATTTAAGTGTAATGATGAACCATACAAAAAAAAAATTCAACAATTTTAAACGATAAAAACTCACCTTTTCACCATTTTAATACTCTCAAGTTGTCATTTACTTATCCATAGTTGTTTGGAAATCAAGGCAAGTGATTTTTTTTAAAGGGGGAATGAGTCTAAAATTTTATAGGTTGAGTAATAGAGAGAGTTTTGAGGTTTAACAAGAATTAAGGTAATAAGGACTTGGTGTACATACTAATTACATGAGTATACTAACTAATTATTGTAGTAAAGTTGTAATATTTGAAAAGTTATTTTATATTTTGGACTTGTTACTTGAGGGTAAAACTGTCCAAGAAAACTCAACTTATTTTTTTTGGGCTACCCATCACTTCTTTGGGTTCAAATGATCGCACTCTAAAAAAACTTTTATATTTTGAGATAATTCAACATATATAAGTCAAAAATTCTTTATATTTAATATAAGCCTAAAAAACATCATGTTATTTCAAAAAACACACAAAGTAACTTAAATAACCTCATTTTTTTCTAACTCTCTCTCTCACTCTTTCTCAGAGAAGGGACTTGGGAGAGAAGGGCGGGAGTAGCGGGAGGGAGTAGTGACAACGACCATAGTTTAATCTTGAATTTGAGAACTGCAATAATACAAATCCAAATCTAGTGGTGGAGGCAATTGGTGTCATGGGGTATCAATTTTGCTGAACATTACGTTATTATCGAATTTGAAACTAAGATTTCCCACAATACGCTTTCACATCTTTACTAGTGAACCAAAGGTCGCTGGCTATGATATCAATTGATGCCCCTCAAATATATATATATATATATATATATATATATATATATATATATATATATATATATATATATATATATATATGGGGTTACTGTACCTCAGCCGGCAGGCTGAGAGAGTTCTCTCAGCCGGCAGACGTGGCAACATCACCGCCTCATATCTGTCATAAATTTTGGCGGACAAAAACCTGAAAAATCCCGCCCAATTTAATGTCAGTCACCTGAACATTGTATTTTCCGAAAATACCCTCCCTCACAACTTTTTACCTTATGTAAAAAAGTTGCCTTTCAAAAAAATTTACAGCTCTAAAATTTCACCCGATCATTCTGATCCAATTAGTTCTTTTGTTTCACAAATTTGATCCGTTTTTAAAAAAATATATTTGTAACTGATGGCGCCGAAGAAATCATCCGTCGAAAATTTTTTCCAGATTTATTTCCGTTCGATCCGGGTCGCTGTTGTTTCTGATTGCACTGTAGTCTTATGCGACCTTGGTCGCAGTATGGTCTTGGGTCGCTGTTGTTTATGATTGCACTGTAGTCTTATGCGACCTTGGTCGCAGTGTCGACCCAGGTCGCTGTTGTTTCTAATTGCACTGTAGTCTTATGCGACCTTGGTCGCAGTGTCGACCCGGGTCGCTGTTGTTTCTGATTGCACTGTAGTCTTATGCGACCTTGGTCGCAGTGTGGTCTTGGGTCACTGTTGTTTATGATTGCACTGTAGTCTTATGCGACCTTGGTCGCAGTGTCGACCCGGGTCGCTGTTGTTTCTGATTGCACTGTAGTCTTATGCGACCTTGGTCGCAGTGTGGTCTTGGGTCGCTGTTGTTTATGATTGCACTGTAGTCTTATGCGACCTTGGTCGCAGTGTCAACCCGGGTCGTTGTTGTTTGTGTTTGCACTGTAGTCTTATGCGACCTTGGTCGCTGTGTCGTCCCGGGTGCAAGTTGTTTGTACCCAGCCTGCGTGTTTCTGGTCGCAGTGTCGACCCAGATTTGTGCATACACTGCATGCGACCTCGGTGACGTGGCTCAATTGGGAAAAAATTGATCTGAAAAAATTTTATATTTTCAGAAAAAAGTTTATCGCAGGCTGAAAAGGAGGACCTAGATCTTTCAAAGAGGGGTAAGGAAATAGGGGAAAAGTAATTTATAAACAATAACCTAAATCCTATAAAGAGCGGCAAAAAAAAGGGAGAAAAATAATAATAAACAATAAGGAAAGTTACCGAAAGAGTAGCTTTTCATAAGGGGTATTTGGTAATTTAACTTCTTCCTATAAGCGGGCCGCAAGTCACTGAGGTGACAAATTGAGCCACGTCACCGCAGGCTGAGAGAGTTCTCTCAGCCCGCAGGCTGATATACATTTCTCTCTCTCTCTCTCTCTCTCTCTCTCTTTCTCTATATATATATATATATATATATATATATATATATATATATATATATATATATATATATATATATATATATATATATATATATAGAGAGAGAGAGAGAGAGACTCAGGTAGTTATGGAAGGATTCGAGTCCGGATCCTTACCACTCAAATACAACAATACATCATTCAAATACAAGATTCATTCAGTTGAAGTTGATCTATATTCAAGTATTTATAAATCAAAATCAAGTATTTTAACTACTTTTTGCCATGCATCAAGTAGGAAAAAACGGACGGCCTAAATAGTGAGTTGGTTAGTTTAACGGTGTAAAGCATTTGAAACCTAACAAAAATTAGTTTGTAGGGGTTTTTAAATGTTTAGATCATAAACAAATAGTCGGATCGAGAATTTGTATGTCTAAATACATAGATCTAACTAACTCATTACTTTCGAACGTTCATTTTGCATCGCTTGATGGATGGGCAAAAAGTATTCAAAACACTTGAAGTTTTATTTTTAGTTACTTTAAATAATATAGATCAACTTCAATAGAGTGGATCTTGTACTTGAATGTCGAATGCGATATTTGAGTGGGAAGGATTCGAACTCGAATCCTTCCGAAGCTACACAATATATAAATATATCAGCCGACAGCTGAGAGTCTCTCTCAACCTGTGGTGACGTGGCACATTATTTGCCACACCAATGAGTTGTAGCCCGCCTTTTGGAATAAGTGAAATTACTAAATGCCTCTCGGCAAAAGGTACTTGTCCCGCTATTATTTATTATTATTTTCCTCCCTGTTTTGTTTTCGTTCATTGTCAGATTTAGGTTTTCTTTTTATTGGCATAAAATTTTTTATAAAAATAGCGATATCCGGATCAGGTTTTTTTTCTTTTACTTTGCAGACCTAAATCTTCTATTCTATTTTAATATCGATGATGGAGCAGAACACTTCTCCTGCCAATTCAAGTCGTCATCGTTCCTGATCTATATCTCCCGATCTAAATATGAATCATATATCATTTGGTTCAACTTTCTCACAGAATATTAAAAGTATTGAAGGTTTGAGATCTTTGAATGTTGATCAAGAGGTTTTTATTTTATTATTTTTTTCCCGCAATTTTTTATATGTAAAAAATTTTGTGTAATGGATATGAAACTGCGACCTAGATTTCGTTTTACAGAACAATATAATCATTTTTACTAAAGTCTTTTTTTTAGAAAAATAATGTCACAGTTTTGTTAACTGCGATCTCAGTCGCAGTTATTTAATTTAATACAATAAATTGTAAGAACTGCGATTACGGTCGCAGTATGTATTAAAACCAATTTTTCCGTGGTCAAAGCTATCTTTTACAACTGCGACCTTAGTCGCAGTCCTATTTATTATATTTCAGACGTGTGATTTTCAATTATTTCTTTTTATACACTAAATTTTAGGAACTGCGACTTAAGGTCGCAGTATATATTAATGACAAACTTTCTCAGTTATTATAACATTTTTTTAAAAAACCTAGCCATACGGAGAACTGCGACTATGGTCGCAGTCTTTTATTCAGAAGTTATATCTATCTTTACATCTACGACCATTGTCATAGTTTTATTTATTATAGTCAGACGTGTGATTTCATTATTTCTTTTTATTTAGTCTAACAATTTATTTTGTGGGATCAAAATTCACATGGAGAAATGTCTAGAAGCTCAGTTATTTTTTTAAGAAAACAGTTTTTCACAGACGACGAAGCATACAACTTCTACAATTCTTCTGCAAGGAACAGAGGTTTTGGCGTGAGAAGAAAATGAATAGATAAGTCACGGAGCTTCCTCATGAAGTTATTTGCAGAAAATTTTGTTACAATAAGGAGGGTGTGAAAAAGTTTTGTCACAAAAGACAAGATGGGCTTACAGTCAGCCGTTGAATTGATACTATAGTTGCTTGTCCTGCTGAAATGCATGTGCATCTTCATTTATTATTAGACTGGAGATTTTGGGTGTCACCAAGTTTGTTGATTCTCATTCACATGAATTATCAAGCCCGGATAAGGTCCATCACTTTTACTCTCAACCGACACATCGATCAAAGATTAGCAGAAGCATTATAAGTAATTTGGTTGATGTAGGAATTCGCCCTTCAATATTTTCCGTGTTGTTAATGTAATGAACTACGGAGAAGGTTGTGAAGAAGTAAGCATGCAACAAGTTATTGATTTTACTCGTCACCATAGAAATAACATTGGTCATGAGTTTATTTCGATCAACAAATATTTTCAAGAAAAAGCTGAGTCCGATCCAAATTTTTTCTTTGCAAGTGAAGTTAATAATGCGGGCACACTTAGAAGGATTTTTAGGCTGATGGAAGAGCAATTTTCTCGTATTTGAGTTTTTGTGATGTGATTGTTTTTGACACAACATAGAGGACTAATCACTTGAACCTGCCACTCTATTCACTGGAGTGAATCATCATCGGCAGTCAATTTTTTTTGAAAAGAAAAAAGTTTGCGACCTTAGTCGTAACAGTCTTTAATAAACTATAAAACACTCTGATAAAGGTCGCACAATGGTCGCAATTTCATAATTAAACCAAATAATTAACCAATGAGGTTCTTTGTTTCTTTATACTGTGACCGGGGTCGCAGTGTCCTGTTAAGCTAACTTAGCAGAACATAAAACAATGATACCAAGATTGTATTGTTATATTACACTGTAACAGAGAACGCAATTTTCTAATTAATACAAATAATTTACCATGAAGGGGTACTATGACCAGGGTCGCAGTATCCTATTAGGCTAACTTATTAGAATAGACTACGATCAGACCCCTAAAAATGAGAAAACGAAAAGCAACACTGCAACATCAGTCGCAAAGTTTTAAAAAAAATAATCTTAAAAAAATAGACGTTAATAATTTTTTTAAAAAATATTTTTTTAATACTGTGACCAAGGTCGCATAAACCTAAGACGCTAATATAAATAACTGCGACCCAAGTCAATAAAAAAAGGAATGAAAAAAATATCTTTAGACCTTGGTCGCTATGTTAAGAAATTTAAAAATTTTAAAAAATAAATCTTTAATAAGATCATTAATTCCTATTTTTCTTTTCATCTTAAACTGTAACTTGGATTAAAGATTCTTACTTCTTAAAATCAAAAAAAGTGACTCTTTCTCTCTTATTTGCGACCATGGTTGCAAGCTTTTAAAAAAAATTAATTTATTTATTTTTATAAACCAAGATTCTTGAAAATTTTAAGAAAAAACAAATTTTCCCGATAAAATTTAGTTCATCAAATACTTTTAATTGAAGTTAAATTAAAATATGCAATTTTCTGTAATAAAAAAGAAAGGGAATCAAAACTGAAAAATATAACTATTAAGGGTTACAGAACGTTAAAAAAATTGAAAAGGAAAAAGTCTGCGACCTTGGTCGCAATAGTCTTTAATAAACTATAAAACACTTCGATCAAGGTCGCACTGATATATTACACTGTGATAGTGGTCACAATTTCATAATTAAATCAAATAATTAACCAATGAGGTCCTTTGTTTCTTCATACTACGATTGGGGTCACAGTGTCCTATTAAGCTAATTTAGCAGAATATAAAACACTACGACCAAGGTCGCATTGTTATATTACACAGTGACAGAGGACACAATTTTTTAATTAACACAAATAATTTACCATGAAGGGGCCTTTGTTTCTTCATACTGCAACCAAGGCCGCGGTATCCTATTTGGCTAACTTATTAGAACAGACTGCGACCAGACCCCCAAAAAATGAGAAACAGACGGCAACACTGCGACATCAGTCACAGAGTTTAAAAAAAATAATCTTAAAAAAAGGACATTAATAATTTTTTAAAAAATATTTTTTAAATACTACGACCAAGGTCGCATAAACATAAGACGCTAATAAAAATAACTGCGACCTAAGTCGACAAAAAAGGAAATGAAAAAAAATAACTTTTGACCTTAGCCATTGTGTTAAAAAATTTAAAAAAATTAAAAAAAAAATCTCTAATAAGATCGTTAATTCCTATTTTTCTTTTCATCTTAAACTGTGACTTGGATTAAAGATTCTTACTTCTTTAAATATAAAAAATCGACTCTTTTTCTCTTATTTGCCAGCATGATCGCAAGCTTAAAAAAAAATTAAACTAATTTATTTTTAAAAACCCAGATTCTTAAAAAAATTTTAAAAAAACAAAATTTTCCCTATAAAATTTAGTTCATTAAATACTTTTGTCACCCCCCGCATCCCAAAATACGCTGGAGCAGAGACGCGACATGAGTCGGCGACGTATATACGCGAGGAAATACCCCACCTATATACGCTAAGCCTAAAGTAACCTGAACAAGGTATAAGTCTGAAGCATAATAATCAATGATCACTGCAATAATACATATAAAGGCTACACATGATCTGGAATGAAGTAAGGAACAGAATAGAAGCCAAGAGTGATATACAGGAATCAAAGAATAGTAGAAGGAATAAAGAAGGGAAAGAATACCAGATCAAAAAGAGAGCGTCCGGTTCCTCGCAAGGCGTACAGTCGCATCGAACACCTGCACAGAAGAAACAAGCGTCCAATATCTGGACGTGCAAATCCAGGGTCGTCAAAAAGCGACTTGGTGAGTGTGTGTGTAAAGGGAAAAGCTCGTGCACATAAACAATGTGCATAAATAATAATAAGAACAATTGCAGATATAAGAAGCTAAATAACAAGATAAATAACTAAACTGTAGTATAACTGATAACAACATGAATAAAGACATAAGACAACTATCCTGACTGTAAACAAGCAACTGATGTCAAGACGTGTAACCTATCACATGTCACTAGTCTGGTATATATACAGTCCTAGTTACAATCATGTGTATAGCCATAAGTCATAAGGCAGAGTATCAATTCAGGGCATAACACAATGTGTTTCATTCAAATTATTCAATAATAGTCATTGGTGTTCTATGTTATCTTTGTCCCTTTCCCACCGGCGTCCCACAACACCGACAGTTCACACTGGAGCCCGCACTTCCAGTAGAACTCATTCGAACTCCGATATGCGGGTACCATTGTTCGAATAGGGAAGAGACCAAATAACATGGGCTCAAGGTGTTATCATCATACAAGTACGTGTGGATGTTAATATGCACTGAGAATTTTTATCACGCTAACACCAGATGGCACAGGCAGGAGGTAGCCCTATAGATTCAAGAGGTGGCCCCCACAGATTCAAGAGGTGGCCCCCACCACGTGTGTGGTGTGGCACTTTGCTCCATGTGGCACTTTGCTTTGAGGGTAATGGATTCTAGAGGTGGCCCCCATGGATTCAAGAGGTGGCCCCCACCATGTGTATGCTGTGGCACTTTGCTCCATGTGGCACTTAGTTCCATTCAGGATCCGGCGGACGCTAGCAAGATTGTGGGATACATCCTCGTCATCCTAACACCAGGCGGCATGGTCCGCCGGACGCCGGTTTGACTGTGCTATTAACAGGGTAATAGTGCATGGGACATGAGTACAGAGGATACAGGAGTACTAGATGTCAGGTAACAGTGAAATACACCTAGAGGGGGGTGAATAGATGTAATTGCTAATCTAATGATCTTTTAAAACTAAGATGGATGAATGATGCAACGATCTCTCAAACAAGACTAAGAGCCGTATACCCCATGAAGGGTTCTGAACTCCTTCCTCCTGATTCCCCTTGAATGGGTTAGAGGTGCGCAATGCAACCTTGTTGTATGAGAATTGATCGAACAAAGAATGAATAATATGCAATGATGAAATGCACACAAGATATATCACAAGTGTCACAAACTAGAAGCAACAATACAAGGAAGGAAAATTAGATCTCAAGCAAGTAATTGAAAGCAATAGAGTGCGAGAGAAATTTAAAGCAAAATGGACACAAAGCAATCGCAAACACAAGATGTTTGTTTTGAGGTTCGAGCCACCGCTCTACTCCCCGCCTTCACCTCCGTGAAGGGTTTCCACTATCCACCGAGGACGCTTACAACGGTCTACCAAAGACCCGAGCACTGAGCTCCACCACTTACAATGACCTCTACCGAAGAGGTGTCTCCACAAGATGAAGAAGAACACAAGTAACCAAAGTGATCACAACTAGATCACTAAACTCTTTACAATTTCTCACTCTTTTACAACTTTCTTATAGAATGAGTAAGGAAATTTTGACTCTATGAAGTGTAGTGAGAAAAACTCAGTTGTAGAATGGTATTTGCTATCAAACAAAACTGAAAAACAAGCTCAAGAAAGAATTGGAATTGAAGAGCTTAAACACTTTTCTTTTCTTTTTGAAAACTATGAAAACTTGAGGATTTTTCTTGGTATTTTGCAAGAGCCTATTTTCCTCTATTTATAGGGAGAGGAATAGGTTAAAAACATTTTATTTACAGCTTATTTGGTCTAGAAAAGTTCTCTAAAAACCCAGAAAAGTCTGCCAAAAAATAGAAAAAGAAAACAGATTTCAGGTTGCACCAAAGCGGAAAGAGCCGTTGGCAATTTGCAGGCCTGACGGTCGATCGGTCCGGTCGACCGTCCGCCCTGCTGGCAAAGAGCCGTTGGGCTCCAGTCGATCGCTGGATCGACCGTCCTCTAAAATAAAGGACAGTTTTCTTCGGGCGGTCGACCGGGAAAACCCGAGAACAAACCTGCTTTCAGTCGGTCGACCCGGCGGTCGGCCGACAGATGTGCACAAACGTGCACGTCCTGATACAGGTGCCGGTCGACCGGGCCGATCGGCCGGTCTTGCCTGAAACAGAAAAACAGCAGATTTTCTGAACTTGGAAAATTTTGTAAAAATGTTTTGTATTAAAGAAAACTAAGTAACATGCTAGAAAGAGTATTCATACATGATCTAAACATGATATTCATTTTGTAAAACTTAAGGTCATGTATATATATACTAAGGCATGAAACCAAAGTTTTAAACATGAAAACTTAAATACAAAATTGTGTGTGTGTATCCTAGAGCCAATTTCCAAAACTCAAACTTTAACAATCTATTGCTTACATTGGTTCTAAGTACTACAAGTGCTTCAAGAGGGCTTTTCACCATGTGATCTTCAAAACTTGATTCTTGAGCCCAAATTGAGTTGACTTGAGTCCAAAAACACCTTCCTTTAGGGAAGAAACCTTCTAGTTGAGTTAGAACCCTGAAACACACTTAAACAATAAACAATATTAGTACAAATAACTAATATGTTTTGTAATCATCAAAACACACTAAAAACGGGTGATTGTAACCTTGGGCCAACAATCTCCCCCTTTTTGATGATGACAAAACATATAAGTTATTTAAACAAAAATGGAAAAAGAGCTTGGAAAGCTCCCCCTCAAATAATGCTATGTATAAAGAATGAATATGAAAAGCATTGAAAACACAATAGTTTTTGTTAAGAACTTAAATAAACAATAAACAAACAATAAACAAACAAATTAAGAACGTAAATAAACAGTAAACAAACAAACTTATCTTATCTTTTAAACTTATCTTATCTTTTTCTCCCCCTTTTTGTCATACATCAAAAAGGGTTAATCAAAACAAACAAAAAAAATATTTTTAAGAATCCATAATGCAAACATTCAACTCACCACAAATAAACGAAAATCTAGCATAATCTAATGGTTTAGTAAAAATATCGGCGAGTTGAAAATCAGTAGAAACATAGTCTATATCAATATCACCTTTCTCATAATGGTCTCTAAGAAAGTGATACCTAATGTCAATGTGTTTGGTTTTACTATGTTGATTTGCATTCTTTGTCATGTGAATTGTACTAGTATTATCACAAAATATCTTAACATGATCAAAGTGTAAATCATAGTCGAGGAGAGTATGTTTCATCCAAAGAACTTGTGCACAACAAGCTCCGGCTGCAACATACTCCGCCTCGGTGGTTGATAGGGCTACGAAGGTTTGCTTTTTGGAAGACCAAGATACAAGACAATTACCTAAGAATTGGCATGTTTCACTTGTGCTCTTCCTATCTACCCTACAACCCGCATAGTCGGCATCCGAATAACTAGTCATTGAAAATTGACTGATTTTCGGATACCACAAACCCATTTCAATAGTGCCCTTAAGGTATCTAATTATGCGTTTAACCGCAACTATGTGAGACTCTTTAGGACAAGATTGAAAACGTGCACAAAGACAAACAGAAAACATAATATCCGGCCTACTAGCCGTTAAATAAAGCAAGCTACCTATCATGCTACGCTATAATTTAATGTCTACACTTTTACCTTGTTCATCCTTATCAAGCTTCGTGGTTGTTGCCATGGGAGTTTTGCTCACTTTAGCTCTGTCAAGCCCGAACCTCTTGATGAGTTCCTTTGTGTACTTGGCTTGATTGATAAAGATCCCATCCTTCCTTTGCTTGATTTGGAGTCCAAGGAAATAGTTGAGTTCCCCCATCATAGACATTTCGAACTCGTTCTTCATGCATGACTCAAAAGCTTGGCAAAGGGATTCATTAGTAGAACCAAAAATAATGTCATCAACATAAATTTGTACAATAAGTATATCCTTTTCTACATGTTTTGTAAATAAAGTTGTGTCAATTTTACCTTTCTTAAAACCATTAGAAATCAAAAACGAAGAAAGTCTTTCATACCAAGTCCTAGGGGCTTGTTTTAAACCATAAAGAGCTTTATCTAATTTAAACACAAAATCCGGATGTGTAGGATCAACAAACCCGGGGGGTTGTTCAACATACACCTCCTCTTCAATAAAACCATTTAGAAAGGTACTTTTAACATCCATTTGGAATAATTTAAAATCTTTATATGAGGCAAAAGCTAGTGTCATCTGTATGGCTTCAAGCCGTGCTACGGGTGCAAAGGTTTCTTCAAAATCGATTCCCTCGATTTGAGTGTAACCTTGGGCAACTAACCTAGCTTTGTTTCTAACTATGTTACCCGATTCATCCAACTTGTTCTTAATGATCCACTTAGTACCAATTGTTGGTCTATCGTGGGGCCTAGGAACAAGGTACCAAACTTGGTTGCGCTCAAATTGATTGAGCTCTTCTTGCATAGCAAGCAACCAATATGAATCGGCCTCGGCTTCGAGGACGTTCTTGGGTTCAACACGTGAAATAAATGCATAATGACCACAAATGTCATGAAGTTTAGAGCGAGTGGTTATCCCTTTTGATACTTCACCTATGACGAGGTCCTTGTACGCGCCGGAAAATCTTGTGTGTGTAGGTCGAAGTAAAATTTTCTTGAATCAAAAGAAAAATTACAACAGACACTGATATTCCAGTTACAAGGGAGGGAGGATGTTGAGTCTTGAATCCTCCCTTTGTTTAATGCTACGTTCTTCAAGTGGCGATGGAGAGTGAATCTTGTTCTCCGTTGACCGGGTGAACGTCGAGACTTTCAGGGGATCCTCTCTTCGTGGGTGGACGGAGTAACACAGCTCTGTCAACCAAAACTCTCGAAGAGATGGTAAGCAAAGAGCAACTTGTACGCAGCAAGTTAGCAAAAGAGCTGAACTCTCTCTGTATGTCTCTCTCTCTCTTCTTCTATGATCTGATCGACCGTCTCTGTCTCTCTGTGCCTCTTTTTTATCTCTCTCCTGGATGCGTATCTGTCTTCGATGCGTCTCCCCCTCGTCCCTCATAGCGACGGGGCTATTTATAGAGGTTTCAGGGGTGAACGTGCCCCCTAGAAACACTCCACAATGAGGGGTTAACTTCCCCGTTATGTGGGCGGTAAGTGGCCCCATAACCAGGGCAGTTATAACCGAGGCGCGGGTTTCGACCCTCGCGCCTTGATGTTGAGACGCGGGTGTCGAGCCCTCGCGCCTCAATGCTGAGACGCGGGCGTCGAGCCCTCGCGCCTCGATGCTGAGACGCGGGCATCGAGCCCTCGCGCCTTGATGTTGAGACGTGGGCGTTGAGCCCTCGTGCCTTGATGCTGAGACACGGGCGTCGAGCCCTCTAGGGCCTGGAATTCTGCTTTTTAATGGCTTGTCCTTTAGTGATTTTTAGACAGCCTACAGAACCCCCTCCAAAGTTTTCAATATTCCGCGGTTAACTGGGACGGATTTCGAAATACTTTGGACTCTAGCTGAGCTCACCCTTATGACTGGACTGTCAAGATTCCGGGTTTGATCTTTTCTGGAGTACGGTCTTCGTGAGTGTACTGTGGAACTCTTTGAAGCCGCCAGAGTTGATCATGCCGAGTGTCTAGATACACAGTCTAACCCTCCCCGATTGCTTTAAGTCTGTCGTGGGCGCACTTTAAGCCAGGAGTGAATGGTCGTCTGCTTGTGCCAGTGTACTGTTGAACTGATTTGCAGAAGCAGGGGACTGAACGCTGGTTCTTTTGAGACGCACTTTTCATAGGGTGCATGAAAACGTGACTGATGTTCCATAAGGCAGACGCGATGTTCGGCCGGATTGGAAAGATGCGAACTTCGGAGAGACGCGACTTTTTGGACGCAATTATGGCTGTGCCGAAGGGGTGCGTCCATTGAAGAGGCGCAACTGTTTGGTGCGAATCCGTGCCATACTATGAGTGCACTGCCACGTGTCCCGTGGAGTCGAAGAGACATCTACTTTTTGGCGCGCGGACTTCACGCTGCATTAAATGTTCTGCCCACGCGTCAAAAGACGATTTGGTGTCGAGTCAATCAAACCACGCACCTTATGTGTTAGACACGGATGCAAAATTAGACTGCGTTCGAACCCTGTGTGTATCACAGTTTTAAATCGCGTCTGTTTCTGCCACCGCGGAAGTTTTGGCTTACTGCGCGGGTCATTCCTGCGTCTGCAGTCTTCAGCAATAGCTGCGTCTGTCACCTAGTTTTCTCTGTTGAAGTGTACTAAGTTCCAGATTTTCTAATTCCTTTGTTTACTCCATGCAGGTGGGCTTGATCATCCTTTTTCAGGTTCACTGGGCCTCTGGGGGAATATTTCGGCCGGCGAACTTGTTCGATGTTCGTTCACAAGGGAAGAAGTCATGGTCTTCGTCGTCTACAAGGGAAGAAGTCATGGTCCTCGTCGTCCACAAGGGAAGAAGTCATGATCCCTGACGAGGACTTAACCCTCGCCAAGATCTCCTCGGACGTGATGCACCAGTCAAGCTTGCTGGCATGGCATGGTCAGAGTGGGTATGACGGCGGGGGTTGCGGTGGATATAGTGGCGGGTAGCATCCCCTGTGAGGTCTCAAAACCTCCTCTCTCACCCCAGAAGTGACATCGAGGAAATTCCATGCTCACTGGATGACCTTCTGGCGGAAGAGATGTTCATCAATGAAGGATGGTATCCTGCCACTTTGATGGTCAAGTGGAATCGGAGGATTCTGCTGCCATCAGACCTCAAGAACACCATTACTCTTAGTCAAGAAGGGTTCTTTCGATGTTCACGTCATGCATTGAGGTGCAATCAGTTCCCAATTGTCGCCACAGTATCCAACCCTGCTTTGGCGCCCTTCCAAACGTCCTATACTTGGAATCAGATGCAGCTTTAAGGAGTGAGTGCAGCCTCTGAGAGAGAGAGGGACTTTTTTGTACTCCTGTATTGTAACACTCAATCTTATTGTATAAGAGAGCGTTTTGTATCACTTTCATATATTTGGATAAAAAGTGACACTTCACTTTTTGCCTCTTTTACTGTCTTGACTTTTTGTGTTCAGTCAGACTCGTAGAAGCAAAGCATCTTTGACTTTGTCAAAATTATGACGATAATCTTAATAAGTCAAATTTTGCAAGGAAAGATCCTATTTCAGAAACTTTCACAATACTGTCAGAGGTGCGATATTAACTTGACAGTGATGAAATAAATTTTTGGTGGGCCTGCCACTTTATAAAAGAAAGTGACAGGTGGAATATGTACCCCCAGGTGAGATGAGCTTTTATCAAGGGTTTGGGATCGACTTGATTAAGATCGGCTAGGGAGTAGATGGAAACACTGTTAATGGTGTAGTATTAACCTAACAATGTTTTTAGGTAGACTTGTTATTCTGTTGAAGAGAATAGCAAGTGGATCTAGATTCGGAGGGAATCTAAGAAAGTTTTTACCGTTAGAGGTGTGATATTAATTTAACGGGTTGAAAGTAGTCTTGCCAGAAGTGTGATATTAACTTGACAAGGATGTGAGTCAGAGGTGACATTAACTTAACTCAGAAGTATTTCAGTTTTATTTGGGAAAACTGAAAATGTCACTGTAATAGGTGTGATGTTTAACTTAACAGTGAGGGTAATGCTAGAGGTATAATGTTGAACTTGGCATTGATCATCTCGGCTTGGATAAGGAAGTCTGAGGAAAAGTCATGGCTATAGGTGTATTGTTGAACTTAGCAATGACTTAGATGCTAGAGGTGTGGTGTTAACTTAGCACCATTCATCTCAGCTCCAATATGGAAGCCTGAAGGAAAGTGACTGTCAGAGGTCTGATATTAACTTGACAGAAGCTTGATATACTGTTTAGAAGTATAATGTTAACTTAACAGTAATTTGTCAGAGGTGTGGTATTAACTTGACAAAAATTGGCTCGTGATAAGAGCAATTTGAGGACCTATCATTCGATTGATGAGAACTGACAAGTGGAATTTGAAGTGCCAGAGGTATAGTGTTAACTTGGCAAGTTTGAAAGTTTGCTACTCCCTGCAGAGTTGACAAGCAAAGTTTGTACTCGATAAGGAGTATCAAAAATTTTCATTACCAGAGGTATAGTGTTAACTTGGTAATGATTGCATTTTGTAGACCTACCATTCTATGGGTGAGAATTGGTAAGGAATTTTAGAGGAAAGAGTGGAACCAAGTCCACCTAGGATTTTTAGCAAACCCTCAGCTATCAACGGACTTGAGGTGCCTTTACCAACTACCGTTTGAGTTGGACTAGTCATGCTATTCCCCTCAGCATGATGAGTTGTCGAAGACTTATGTTGGGCTTGAAAGCCAACATTTTCTTCTATCCTTAGCCGTTGAAGGCGTCGGATACTTAATGAAGAAACTCTTCTTGTTTTGATCAGAGGTGTACTTTTAACTTGATCAGTGGAAGAATACTATCTAAGGATAATATTTCTTCAAAAATCTGCCATTGATTGGCGTCATAAGTGTATCGCCATTTGAGGTTATGAGGCGATATGATCCATTTGAGTAGACTGACTCTACTACAAATGGTCCTTCCCACTTGGGCTGAAATTTTCCTTTTGTCTTGTGCGTCATCACCATAGGTCTTCTAACGGCTAAGACAAGATCGCCTTTCTTGAAAGTTCGTACTTTAACTTTCTTGTTGAAGGCTCTAGTGATACGAGCTTGGTAAAGCTCGATCTGTTGTTGGGCCTGTAAACGCTTATCGTCTAAGGCCTCCATTTCTCGGAGTCGCTGTCGATGCTTCTCCTCTGTTGTCATCTCTGCTGTCAAGGCGACGCGTAGAGATGGAATTTGGATTTCCAACGGAAGCACGGCTTCACACCCGTATACCAAAGAAAATGGCGTAGCTTTAGTCGGGGTTCGCACAGTTGTGCGGTAGGCCCATAAGCATTCACCCAGCTTGTCGTCCCAGTCCCGTTGACTTTTTGAGACGAATTTCTTGAGAAGCTTGCCAATGGTCTTGTTGAAAGCTTCTGCGAGGCCGTTAGCAGCAGGATAGTATGCCGTTGAGGATACACTCTGAATTCTGAACTTAGCGCAGAATCTCTGAAAAGCCTGGCTGATGAACTGGGGTCCATTGTCATGGACAATTCGCCGAGGTACACCAAAACGGTAAATGACGTGATGTTTCACGAACTTGATCACGTTAGACGACTTAACTTCCTTCAATGGAATGGCTTCGGCCCACTTAGAGAAATAATCGGTTATTGCCAAAATAAACCGATGTCCTTTTGATGATGGTGGGCTGATAGGGCCAACCACATCCATTCCCCACATTTCAAATGGCCAGGTAGAGGTCGTAGAGTGGAGGTAGCCTGGTGCTTGATGGAGGAAATCGCCGTGCACTTGGCAAGCGTGGCATCTCTTAGCATAAATGACGGCATCAGCTATCATCTTGGGCCAATAGTAGCCCAACCTTCGGAGTCGATATGCTAGTTTTGGGCCAGGTTGATGGGCTCCACATGTACCGTCATGGGCTTCTTTCAATGCCTCTTGGGCCTCTTTTGTTGAGAGGCAGCGAAGCAGGATCCCGTCATGCGATCGGCGATATAACGTTCGCGTAATCGCATTATAGTAAAATTTGGGGGCTTTCCTTCGAATGGCAGCCGCTTCTTTGGTGTCTTCAGGCAGGATGCCATATAAGACAAAATTAATGTAGGGGAATCGCCAGTCTCTAGGTTCTGGACCGGTCAACGCTTCAAGTGCTTCTTTACCGCGACGACCTCATGCTGACCCCGGGTAGTCTTCGAGAGCGATTCTTGGACAATACAGGTCGTGGCTGTAGACAAATACCTTCTCCACTGCTCCAGCTGGAAGAGCTAAGGAGGCAGCGAGGGATGCGAGTGCATCTGCATGCGCATTTTGCCTGCGCGGTACATGGTCGATGTAGAAGTTTGTGAACCTCTCGGCCATACGGATAGTTGCGTTGTAGTAGGGTACTAGGTCTTCATGTCTGACTTCGTACTCCCCGCGAATTTGGCTAACGATGAGTTTAGAGTCACCGTATGCCTCGAGATTTTTAACGCCAATCTCATCGGCGAGTTGCATCCCAATCAAAAGAGCGTTGTACTCCGCCACATTGTTGGAACAAAGCTCAGTTAGTGAGACAGCTCGGGGAATCACATAATTCTGTGGGGAGACGAGTACTACTCCCACCCCCGCTACTACGTGTCCTTTTGGGCTTGTTCTCGATGCCCCATCGAAGAAAAGTTGCCAGACTTGACCTTCAAACGATGTCTGAGTCAGGCAGACTTCGGCAACTTTATCTGGGAGATCCTCGTAGAGTTTGGCTGCCCTCGGATCTGGGTGCTCAGCTAGGAAATCTGCCACCGCTTGTCCTTTAATGGCCTTTTGTGGTAAAAAGTGCATCTCATATTGGGATAGCAATATGGCCCATTTTGCCAGCCGGCCGTTTAATGAGAAAGGCTTAGTCATGAGTAACCTCAAGGGGTTGACTTTTGATATGACATTTATAGTTTGGCCTACCAGATAGTGTCGCATTTTCTGAATAGCGAACACCAGTGCCAAACATTCCTTCTCGATCGGGTTGTACCGATATTCGGCTCCGATCATTGTTCTACTTATATAGTAGATTGCTTGTTCTCGTCCTTGATCATCATTCTGAGCTAGTAGAGCTCCTAAGGAATAATCCATTGCTCAGACGTATATCAGGTAAGGCTTTTCGGATACCGGAGCTGCCAGGACCGGTGGTTGGGTGAGGTATTGCTTGATCTCCTCAAACGCTTGTTGGCAAGCGTCGTCCCAAATGAACGAGACACCCTTCTTCATTAGCTTGGTGAAGGGGTGGCATCTTCCGGAGAGGTTTGAGATGAACCTGCGGATATACGCTAATCGTCCTTGTAGTCCCCTGAGTTCCTTGAGATTTCTCGGAGGTTGCATCTTCTGGATAGCGTGAACTTTTTCTGGGTCCAAATGGATTCCGGAGGAAGTTACAACAAATCCTAAGAATTTACCACTGGCCACCCCCAGGAAGGACTTGGTGGGATTCATCTTTAATTGATGAGCCCGCATGATATCGAAGACCACCTTCAGGTCAGCTATGTGATCACCCTTAGCGCGACTTTTTACCGCAATGTCATCAACATTACATTCCACCATTTTGCGCATTTGCTGGTGAAAAATGGCGTTCATGGCCCTTTGATACGTCGCTTCTGCATTCTTCAGTCCAAAGGGCATGACGGTGTAGCAATATACCCCTAGAGGTGTCCTGAAGGAGGTGTGCTTTTCGTCATCAGGATACATTTTGATTTGATTGTATCCTGAGAATCCGTCCATGAAGGACATTCGTTTGAATCCACAAGTATTGTCAATCATGACATCTGTGATTGGCAATGGGAATTCGTCTTTGGGGCAGGCCTCGTTTAGATCACGGAAGTTGATACAGATCTGGGTCTTCCCATTTTTCTTAGCAACGGGGACGATGTTGGCTACCCAGTCGGGATGTTGTTCTTCCCTGATGAAGCCCGAATCTATAAGCTTTCTGACTTCCGATTGAATTGCCTCTATTATTTCTGGACGGAACCGTCGTTGTTGTTGTTTGACAGGCTTTACGTCCGAATTGATGTTGAGCCGGTGCATAGCCACTTGAGGATCAAGTCCGGGCATGTCCTCGTAATTCCAGGCGAAGACGTCTATATACTCTTGTACAAGAGATATTAGATCCTTTTTCTCCGAAGGTGACAGGCTGTCACTTATGAAGATGGGCTTAGGATTGACCTCATCTCCTAAATTGATCTGAACAACCTTGTCTTCTGTGGGCGGCTCGCGCTGTTCAAAGCGGATGTCGCAAAGAGTATTTAAATGTTTGATCCAAGGATCTGTATCAAATTGGATCATTTCTTCCTCTCCGTCTTCCAGGTGGCTTGTTGAAACCATGTTCACTGAAAGTTCTTTGAAGATGTTGCCGACACTGACATCTGACTCCCATGATGCTGTGCCTGAAGAGTATTTATGGCCTGGTGACTCTTCAGAACCAGAGGCTGACGGAGCCGGAGTCGATACATAGCCCAACCCCCGGCGCGTCCGATGATAATAATCGGGTGCTTTCCCTTTCGGCACAAAAGATCGAAGTAACGTTCTCCTCCCTTTGCCGAAGTTCAACCCGGGTCTGCTTGTTAGGTCATACCCCATGCATTTCATCATTCTGAGTGCTTTTAGTTCATAATGACCGAACTGAGGGGATTCCTCCTCGCCTTCCGATTCTTCGCGGGGCGTTGGTTCAGACGAGATTCGCCCAAAAAGAATTGGTTTCTGGCCTTTCCATCTTACTGGAACCATAAATATAGATTCCTGCGCATTACCATTATCTTGGCATGTCTCGAAGGACGATCTCACAGGTACATGCAACGACGCCAAAGCATCTATTGCCGACCAGATATCGTCATCTGCTTCAGTGCTAGTGTCTGACGGTACTGAATCAGAAGCAAACACAAAAAGGTACGCTAAATCTAATTCTTCATTAATGTACCACCTGCCTACATCGTCGGTGGTATTATCAACGTCGAGTTTATCAGTGCTCATTACAAGTGGTTCCAATTCCCACAGGCACTCTTCTTTCTCCGGCTCGGTGTCGGCTTCATTACCAGAGTCTGGCTCCTCTGGTTGCGGAGCTTCGTTTATCTCCACAGGATCCTGATATAGGAGGGAGTCCGTGAAATAATTTTTGACCCCTTTAAACGGATGCCTTTCGGCAATCAACGTTTGCACCTTTCCACTCCCGTCAATGTATTTCATGACTTGGTGGAGAGTGGAGGGAACGATGGAGTTGCGGTGAATCCATGGCCGTCCCAACAGTAGGTTGTAGGAAGTATCAGCATCGATGACGTAGCATGTCACTTTCGACTTGAGGCTCCCGATCTGACATTTGATCTTGATCTTCCCCATCGGACAGGTTCCATTGGCATTAAACCCGTAAATGGTTGTCTGGGTAGGGCTCAAACGATGGGTAGGAATGCCCAGATGTTGCATGACCCGGCGAGGCATGATGCTCAATGCGGACCCTGGATCTACCTGGATGCGATTCACCTCAGATGATCCAATATACCCTGTGAAGTACAGGGGTCGATCATGCTTCCCTTTGACTTGCATATCGTCTGTCGTGAAGGTAATGCAGGGAGAATTTTGGGAGGTGTGGAGGCAATCCTCTACATCTTCCTCCTTTGGCACCTGGGTCATGAAGACCTCAGCATTTGCCAGAGCCTCTTGTAGAGCTTCTCTGGTCGACTTTGATAGTCTAAGAAGCTCGTAAAGAGTAATCCGTGCCAGGATGTTGGCTAGTTGAGCTAGGACATCAAAGCGGTAAGGTGTCATGGATCCTTCTGCTATACCTTTCGAAAGAACTCGAGAAAATCGAGTTTCTTTCTGTTTCTCCATAGGTTGTTTTGTGGAGGGCTTGGTTGGCTCTACAGCTGGTTGTAGAGGGGTTACCGCCATTTCGCCATATTGTTTCAAGTACGGCTGTCCTGAACGGGTCCCTGCCACCAGTCGACTGGGTTCTGCGGCTAGAACTATTGTCTCCTCTTCTGAGTCGGTTAGCGAGGGAACATCAGTCTCCGCTTCTCGAGAAAAGGCACACACCACATTGCAGGATGTAGCCTTTGCCTTACCTTTGAATTTCCTGTTAGTCACAGTAGTCCATTGCTGTTCATCGACAAGGTCAGGGTGGACCCACATGGTTTCCCCTCGAGGTGTAGGGACGGGTATCAGGCCTTTTTCTTGCTGCTGATGAGGGTCTGTATTGACCACTCTTAGCTTTCCTCTCGGAACAGGGATCACCCCCGACGGTGTTGGGGGTTGTCTTCCGAACTGGAGAACCGACGTCATATTAGCCGTCACCTTTTTCTGCTCTGGTCGGAGTTTCAATACTTTCGCATCAATCAGAGCCTGAAGGATGTCCTTGAAGACGTAGCAGCTTTTGGTGGGGTGTCCCAACATCCTGTGATACAAGCAGTAGGTGGGATTGTCAGTTTTACCGACTTCCTCGGGGCGCCTAGCTTCAGGGAGCTTCAGTCGGTTGCTCTTGTTAAGTAGTTTAAAAAGCGAATCGACATGCTCATCCTTGAAGGAATATTGCTTGTTGGCGCGTGGTTGGCTTGAAGAGCCACTCGCCTTGACTGGTGGAGGTTTGGCGGGAGATTTAGTCTCCGTTGCCAAGTTATCCTTTCGCTTTGTTTGGAGGGATGTGTCCGGCGCACGCCTTGTTGACCTTTCCGGCCAGGGCTTACCTTCTTCCGCTCTGACGCGGGCGACAATCTCCTCAGCCTGTTCACCTTGTTGGACCAATTGTTTCCAGGTGCGGCTTTCAGCAACTCCGATTTGAGCAAGGAGTGAAGTTTGTAGATTGTGGCGGCATGTTTCCACCAGGGTGACCTGGGTCATGCCGCTCGGACACCAGAGTGTCACGTTCTAAAATCTTTCCACGAAAGATTTGACGGACTCTCCCTTTCGCTGTTTAGTAGCCAAAAGGGTGGGCATCGTAACTTCCGAATCGTCTTCGAAGAAGCGCGTTAAGAAAAGCTTCTCCAGATCACCCCAGTTTTTGATGGAGCCTTTTGGGAGCTTCATGAACCATTCAAAGGCAAGCCCTTTCAGGGTGCCAATGAATAAACGCGCCAGGATAGCATCATTATCTACTACATTCCCTGTTTGGGATTTAAAGTAGTAGATGTGTTGGTTGGGTGACCCTTTCCCGTCGAATGCTTGAAGGGTTGGAGCCTTGAACTTGGAAGGGTACGGGACCAGGTCCCATTCAACCGGGTAGGGCCGAACCACTCCTGCTTCTTGGAGGTCTTTGCGATTGGGAAGGGCCTCGAGGCGTTGCTCCAGTTGACTCATTCTTTTGGCATGAGCCTTTCCCTGGTCTCGGTCGCCTTTTCTTTGCGACGAAGATTTAGACGAACTAGAAGTAGATCGCTGCTTCTCCTCAGAAGGTTCGGAAGATGAGCTTTCTCCCTCTTTTCATTTGTCCTTAGACCTTTTAGACGGGGATTTTCTCTTGTCCTCAAGCAATTGTGCCAGCATCTGCTTGAGGGAATCAATAGATTCCTGCTGAGCAATAATCATATCGAGTTGTGCCTTCTGGATCTGGGCTTGCTGTTCTAAGCGTCTAGCCGTCTCCTCAGGAGTGCCTATCATGTACGCGAAGGCCTCCTTTTCAACGGAAGAGTTTGAAGCCCGCGATTCTGCTACGGCAGAATGAGAATCATTCACCTTGATGCCCTGGGCTAGGGCATTGTTGTCAATTGGGGGAATGGCTCCAGTCCGGGTGCGAGTGTGTTGGTACACTCCTTCTGGTTCAGAGTCGGACTCATCTGAACTGACTGCAGGTTGTTTTCTCCTGCTCCTGCTCGTCATATTCGCAGTGAGCTCTGGGTACTCAACGTCAGAGAAGATTCTCCTTCTATGGGAGCGTCTTCTTTTAGCTGATGGGGGAATCAGGGTCAGCTGTCTGACTAAAGACTGCTGGTTTACGCCTGAACCGCAACGGCACTCAGAGAGCATATGGATGAGCCGTTGGCAGCAACATGATGAAGTGGCTTGGTGAGCACTTCTTTTCTTTGTCAGATAATCTCTCAGATCCGTGGGAAGAGGATCAAAGAGATTAGCCTCGCGAGGGCGAAAGGCATCCTTGCGCTACGCAGATTGGACGCAAGGCTCAAGGACGCAGTTCTCGCGTCGCGGTTTTAGGACGCGCGTCTGGCGTCTCTGCTGAGAAGAGACGCGACTGTCGCGTTGCTGCTTGATATGTCGAGGCTGGGACGCTTGAGAGAGAGCGGGCTGCTGGGCCCCACGCCTAAAGGCGTGTACCCCCTGTACTTGACAAGGCGTGCCAGTTCCGCCTTGGCGTCTGGGGAGTAGGGCTTCGGAAGAGCCAACTTGAGAAGTCTCGCGTTTGGGTCGCCAAACGCGGACTTCGCGTGCTGGGTATGGCGCAGAAGAGACGCTGGTTTGAACTGCGCGGCCCGCCTTAGTTGGACAGTCAGTTGTTACAACTTGCAGTTGTCGCATACGCCTTCGCTGCCGTCGCTCAGCGTTGCGGTTGCGTCGTGGAGGTGGAGAGAAACCAACGACGACCTAGTGCTGAGGGCAAGGCTGGATACCTTTGATCACACGGGCTTCTTGAGAGACGTTGACGCGTGTGTCATGTTTGGCCACAACCTTCTTTTCAGCAGCCACGCCTGCGACCACGCGGGTCTCCTGAGAGACATTGACGCGTGTGTCATGCTTGGTGCGATTGGCCACAATAGCTGGGCCGGAGAGAGTCACAGAGTGGGTCTCGGGGCATTTCCCCGTGGAGACCCTGCGGCAGACGTGGGTCTTTGGGCTCTTGGAGCCGGAAGAGAGAAACTCTTCGTACTTTGCTTGGTTGAACTCAACGACAAGCGATTCGACCATCTTCCCCTTACAAAGGACGTCACCTTGCGCCACGATTTGCTCATCAGTGACAAATGTGGTCCCCAGCGGAGTCGCCATCTCTTGTACGCGCCGAAAAATCTTGTGTGTGTAGGTCGAAGTAAAATTTCCTTGAATCAAACGAAAAATTACAACAGACACTGATATTCCAGTTACAAGGGAGGGAGGATGTTGAGTCTTGAATCCTCCCTTTGTTTAATGCTGGGTTCTTCAAGTGGCGATGGAGAGTGAATCTTGTTCTCCGTTGATCGGGTGAACGTCGAGACTTTCAGGGGATCCTCTCTTCGTGGGTGGACGGAGTAACACAGCTCTGTCAACCAAAACTCTCGAAGAGATGGTAAGCAAAGAGCAACTTGTACGCAGCAAGTTAGCAAAAGAGCTGAACTCTCTCTGTATGTCTCTCTCTCTTCTTCTATGATCTGATCGACCATCTCTGTCTCTCTGTGCCTCTTTTTTTATCTCTCTTCTGGATGCGTATCTGTCTTCGATGCGTCTCCCCCCCGTCCCTCATAGCGACGGGGCTATTTATAGAGGTTTCAGGGGTGAACGTGCCCCCTAGAAACACTCCACAATGAGGGGTTAACTTTCCCGTTATGTGGGCGGTAAGTGGCCCCATAACCAGGGCAGTTATAACCGAGGCGCGGGTTTCGACCCTCGCGCCTTGATGTTGAGACGCGGGTATCGAGCCCTCGCGCCTTGATGTTGAGACGCGGGCGTCGAGCCCTCGCGCCTCGATGCTGAGACGCGGGCGTCGAGCCCTCGCGCCTTGATGCTGAGACGCGGGCGTTGAGCCCTCGCGCCTTGATGCTGAGACGCGGGCGTCGAGCCCTCGCGCCTTGATGTTGAGACGCGGGCGTTGAGCCCTCGTGCCTTGATGCTGAGACGCGGGCGTCGATCCCTCTAGGGCCTGGAATTCTGCTTTTTAATGGCTTGTCCTTTAGTGATTTTTAGATAGCCTACAATCCTTGGGATGATGTGGATTGAATCTCTAATCCTTTGGAAGTTGTTGAGTAGGCTCCACTTCATTTGTTTGATTTTCATTTCCTTGAGTCTCTTCCACTTTAGCTTCACTTCCTTCATCATCTTTTGGCTTGTCTCCCATAGTAGGTGTATCCTCCAAGGTCACTTTCTCCAAACCTTCATCCAATGCATCTATTTCTACAACATTCTTAACAAACAAGTTAGATTCTTTAAACTTAACATGTATAGATTCCTCAATAGTCAAAGATGATCTATTGAAGACTCTATAAGCCTTACTAGTATTAGAATAACCCACAAAAATAGCCTCATAAGATCTAGCATCAAATTTTCCTAAGTTGTCTTTTGTATTTAAAGCAAAACATTTACATCCAAAAATCTTGAAATAAGAAACATTTGGTTTTCGAGAAAAGTACATTTCGAAAAAAGTTTTTGAAGTATTTTTACACAAGAAAACACGATTTGATATATAGCATGATGTATTAACGGCCTCGGCCCACAAATAATGTGGTAGACCATATTCACTAAGCATTGTCCTAACCATCTCTTGCAAAGTTCTATTTTTACGTTCAACTACTCCATTTTGTTGTGGAGTTCTAGGACAAGAAAGTTCATGCTTTATTCCATTTTCTTCACAAAAAGTGGTAAAGGGTAGGTTAATGAATTCACCTCCTCTATCACTTCTTATTCTTACAATTGAAGTATCTTTTTCCTTTTCAACTCTTTTCTTAAAGGCTTGAAAATGTGAAAAGGCTTGGTTTTTATGTTCAAGAAAGAAAACCCAAGTAAAACGTGAAAAATCATCTACCAAAACAAATGCAAATCTATTCCCACTTAGACTTTTGGTTTGAGTTGGACCAAATAAATCCATGTGGATCAACTCCAAAGGATGTGATGTCATGATATCCTTAATTGACTTGAAAGAAGACTTAGTTTGTTTCCCAAATTGACATGCGTCACAAACTCGGTCTTTTTCAAAATTCAAATAAGGAATACCTTTCACCATTTCCTTTGTGTTTAGCCTAGATATATGGTCAAATGAAATGTGGCCTAATCTTCTATGTCACAACCTAGAGTCATCATCGAGGGCTTTTAAACAAGTAATATTACAAGACATATTTAACATATCAATCATATAAACATTACTTTCACAAAAACCGGAAAACACGCAAACATTAGAAGTTCTATCAATTACTTTACAAACTACATTATCAAAAATTACATCAAAACCTTTATCACAAAGTTGACTAACACTCAAGAGGTTATGCTTGAGGCCGTCAACTAAAACTACATTCTCAATTAAAGGGGATGTGCCAAGTTTTACATTACCGATACCGATGATTTTACCCTTGGCGTCATCTCCGAAGGTGACGGTGCCACCTTCATGATATCTTGATAGTGTTGCAAAATTGTTGATGTCCCAAGTCATGTGCCTTGAGCAACCACTATCAAGATACCACAATCCTCTACGTCGTTGGGCCTTGGACGGTACCTATATCATTTAACAAATTCGTTGATTTTGGTACCCAAATTTTCTTGGGTCCTTGAAAGTTAGTGTTTCGAACCCAAACATTATGACGAGATGCATTTAGTCTATCATAGCAAAAATTGGCTAAGTGCCCTTTCCGCCCACAATGTGAACATGAGAACACTCTACCATATATGAATGCATGATGTGTGTGTGAAGTGTGAGCATGTTTTGAGGGTTTGCCATGATGTAAAGGTTGTGTGGTATGAACATGAGCATGAGCATGGTAAACATTTTTCTTAGGGGCTTGTTTCTTAGGAAACATAGCCTCTATCTTCTTCTTATCAAACTCACAATTTTTCAAAACAATTCCTAATGAGTCTATTCTTTCTTTAAGCATGGTAATCTCATTAGAATCAACTAGTGGGGACTTGCCTTTACAAGAAATCTTATACTTATCAAAATCATTTTTAGTAGTAACTAAAGTAGAGAGCAAGTCAACCTTTTCTTTAGAAAGATTAAAGATTTGAAGATTAAAGATTCATTTTCCTTTTTCATTTTTAAATACTTTTTCATTAAGAAATCATAGTTATAAGAAAGTTCTACAAATGCTTCTCCTAGTTCATCCATGGAGAGTTCTTCATCAAAAGAAGTGGAAGGGGTTACCTTGCTTGTGCTTTCATTAGCCATGAAGCACATGTTGGCGGTGTCAATTTTCTCCTCGGATTCGCTCTCGGAATCCCATGTTGCCTTCATTGCTTTCTTCTTGAAGGGCTTCTTGGAAGTGGAGTGCTTCACTTTATCCGGACACTCCGCAACAATGTGTCCCGGTCTTTGGCACTTGAAGCAAATAATCTTCCTTTCTTCTTTGCCTCCTTGCCATCTCCTTCTTTCTTGGAATTTAGCCTTGATGTACATCCTCCGGACGTTCTTCACAAGAAGTGAGAGCTCTTCGTCATCTTCTTCTTCATCGTCTTCGTCGGAGTGAGTGGATTGACTTTTGAAGGCTATAGTCTTCTTTTTGGAAGGAGCCATATCCTCCCTAGCTTTCCTCTCTATCTCATGGGTTTTGAGATTCTCAATGAGACCAATTAGCTCCATCTCCTCCTTGTCATTGAGTTCCTTCAAGGTTGTTGCTTTTACTTCCCATGAAGGAGGAAGAGCCCGGATGATCTTTCTTACTCTTTGATCATTATCAATGGCATCACCTAGAGAAGAAAGTCCATTAGTGATCTTCGTAAATTTTGTAACCATATCATCTATGGTTTCATTTTCTTGCATGCTAAAATTTTCATATTGGGACCTAAGAAGGTCAATCATAGCCCTCTTCACTTGTGAGGTCCCCTCATGTGTAACTAACAAGTGTGTCCAAATCTCAAATGCGGATTTGCAATGGATGACTCTAGAAATGTCATCATCATTGAGGGCTTAAAGTAGTGCATAGTGAGCCCTAGCATTGGCATCAAACTCCTTAGTCTCAATTTCGGACCAAGTAGATTCATCACCGGGGGTGCACTAAAGGGTTTGGTCACGGTCTTTGCAACTCGACTACCTAGAGATTGCAAGAAAACGGTCATCTTAACCTTCCATATGGGAAAGTTAAGTCCATCAAACTTAGGGGGTGTCTTGATACCATCGGCCATCTTTACTAAGTGAGTATGAATGAAATGATTAGCAAAATAAGGATCTCTCTAAGGTTGTTAAGCCAAGAGCCTAGAGTCCAAGCTCTGATACCAATTGAAATACACCTAGAGGGGGGGAGAATAGGTGTAATTGCTAATCTAATGATCTTTTTAAAACTAAGATGGATGAATGATGCAACGATCTCTCAAAACAAGACTAAGAGCCGTATACCCCGTGAAGGGTTCTGAACTCCTTCCTCCTGATTCCTCTTGAATGGGTTAGAGGTGCGCAATGCAACCTTGTTGTATGAGAATTGATCGAACAAAGAATGAATAATATGCAATGATGAAATGCATACAAGATATATCATAAGTGTCACAAACTAGAAGCAACAATACAAGGAAGGAAAATTAGATCTCAAGCAAGTAATTGAAAGCAATAGAGTGCGAGAGAAATTTAAAGCAAAATGGACACAAAGCAATCGCAAACACAAGATGTTTGTTTCGAGGTTCGAGCCACCGCTCTACTCCCCGCCTTCACCTCCGTGAAGGGTTTCCACTATCCACCGAGGACGCTTACAACGGTCTACCAAAGACCCGAGCACGGAGCTCCACCACTTACAATGACCTCTACCGAAGAGGTGTCTCCACAAGATGAAGAAGAACACAAGTAACCAAAGTGATCACAACTAGATCACTAAACTCTTTACAATTTCTCACTCTTTTACAACTTCCTTATAGAATGAGTAAGGGAATTTTGGCTCTATGAAATGTAGTGAGAAAAACTCAGTTGTAGAATGGTATTTGCTATTAAACACAACTGAAAAACAAGCTCAAGAAAGAATTGAAATTGAAGAGCTTAAACACTTTTCTTTTCTTTTTGAAAACTATGAAAACTTGAGGATTTTTCTTGGTGTTTTGTAAGAGCCTATTTTCCTCTATTTATAGGGAGAAGAATAGGTTAAAAACATTTTATTTACAGCTTATTTGGTCTGAAAAAGTTCTCTAAAAACCCAGAAAAGTCTGCCAAAAAACAGAAAAAGAAAACAAATTTCAGGTTGCACAAAAGAGGAAAGAGCCGTTGGCAATTTGCAGGCCTGACGATCGACCGGTCCGGTCGACCGTCCACCCTGCTGGCAAAGAGCCGTTGGGCTCCGGTCGACCGCTGGGTCGACCGTCCTCTAAAATAACGGACAGTTTTCTTCGGGCGGTCGACCTGGTGGTCGACCCAGAAAACCCGAGAACAAACCTGCTTTCAGTTGGTCGACCCGACGGTCGGCCGACAGACGTGCACAAACGTGCACGTCCTGATACAGGCGCCGGTCGACCGGGTCGGTCGGCCGGTCTTGCCTGAAACAGAAAAACAGCAGATTTTCTGAACTTGGAAAATTTTGTAAAAATGTTTTGTATTAAAGAAAACTAAGTAACATGCTAGAAGGAGTATTCATACATGATCTAAACATGATATTCATTTTTGTAAAACTTAGGGTCATGTATATATATACTAAGACATGAAACTAAAGTTTTAAACATGAAAACTTAAATACAAAATTGTGTGTGTGTATCCTAGAGCCAATTTTCAAAACTCAAACTTTAACAATCTATTGCTTACATTGGTTCTAAGTACTACAAGTGCTTCAAGAGGGCTTTTCACCATATGATCTTCAAAACTTGATCTTGAGCCCAAATTGAGTTGACTTGAGTCCAAAAACACCTTCCTTTAGGGAAGAACAACTTCTAGTTGAGTTAGAACCCTGAAACACACTTAAACAATAAACAATATTAGTACAAATAACTAATATGTTTTGTAATCATCAAAACACACTAAAAACGGGTGATTGTAACCTTGGGCCAACATCCTCATCATCCTGACACCAGGCGGCATGGTCCGCCGGACGCCGGTTTGACTGTGCTATTAACAGGGTAACAGTGCATGTGACATGAGTACAGGGGATACAGGAGTACTAGATGTCAGGTAACAGTATTATAGTCATGCCAAGGTCCTCGTAAAAGGTGTCAGGTGTCACAGTATATGGTATACCTCCACTAGAAATGAATCAATATTTGTACATGTAATGACGCTAATAAACATTCAGATCAGTAAAATAAATATGGTGAATGCTCAGTGACATCTGTGAAGTAGTACAAGCAATCAAACAAGTAAAATATAACAAAAAGTCAAATAAAATGATAAGTGTAAATATAAACGCATACCGACAATGGAAAATGAGGAAATACACAAGAACGAACACTCACATGAAATGTCGTGATTTCGGAACCGAATCACCGTATGGTCTTCACTGCACAAATCGGTACTGATCTACGGATCATCCCATAGATCGGTCTTCAAATTTCCTATGTATCAGGTCCACAACGAATACATATTCGGATCTCCTGTAACGGGTCCGGATTGTTGCAACATGCCACCGAACACTCAAGGACACACGTATACATATATAGTACGCACGACACATACACTCTACAGACACATGCACACCATCCAACATACACACATACAAATACATACTCGTATATGTTACATATACATATATAAATACATACACACCCCCAACTCACACTATACATACACATATGCATGTATTAATACAAATTACTCAAATAAAATACTACACACAAGATGCTCACGCACACAGCAAGCACACGTAATTAATACATGCATTTATATTCCCAAAATGAAGTTGTAAATAAAGGCTACAAGGGTTCTATTGTTAATGCATACTTGCTATATTACATGAACTAGTCTGTGATGTACTTCGTGTTGGCACAAAATAAACTATGGAGAAAACCAAGACATTATTTTAGAGATATTACAGTGGCCCCTATTGCAAGTCCTCTTCAGGAGCCTAATTGCAAGACTAAATAAGCTACTCAACATTTTCCTTTTCTCATAAAGATGGGTCAAGTCTTACCTTGGTACGTCATGTATCCTAACTAAGAATAAAGGATACAACTAATGGACCATAATGGAAACATGTGTTTAATTTATAGTCCAGCAAAACAATTAGGATTTCCTCTGTTTTCTTTTTTATATAAACTTTAAAAACTAGCAAACTCAACATGTTACTTGTTAAATGGTAGAGTTCTTGCTACAAGCAGAAACTTAATAATGATCATGAATAGAAAGAGCACAGAAACAATTTAAATTTAGAACCATCTCCATGACTTAAAGGAGAAAATTATTCACTACCATATGTAAACATGCAGAGAAGGTGAGAGAAAACTCACCACCATGAGGAGACTTTTGGCGCGCTGACGGAGGCTCCGGCGGAGGCAGAAGAGGCAGCGGAGGATGTCGTTGGATAGGGAATCTCGCCGTGAAGGGCGTGGATGCGTTGGCTCTCGCCGACGGCGATCAACGACGATACTCGGAGAGACGGAAGATGGGTCGGAGGAAGATTTCTAATGGAGTGCTTGGCTTGCTAGGCACGACAACATGGAGGGGGAGTGTGATTCCAAAACAGCCCACAAATGCCAAGCTTATTATCCAGGGCAGTCCAACACTGCCAAATGTAAGGATTTCCTCCTTGTGTGGCTTGGCAACCTCTTTCATATACCACTCTAGCATCTGCAAATTTTGATTGCTTGCATAAAAGCTTTCCAAGGGCCACGGGTTTCTATAGGATTGCCAGAGAGGTGTATTCACGCTCGGGTGATCGACGGTGCATCAAAAAGAGGAAAAGGAGAGGGACAGAGGTGTAAGGCTGGTGATAGGGGTTTGTATAAGGCCTGGGCTGCTAAGGATGCTCTGCCAACCATGGAAAGGGGTTATTCAAAGTCAAGGGGTGTGGCCATGGCATGGAGATGCATAGCAGATGGGGGATTGCACAGCAAGGGCCCATGGACGGCGGCAGCATGTAGAAGGAGATGGAATTAGATTAGGTTTAGAATTAGATTAAGAGATAGGATTTGATGGAGATTGAGTTGTTAGGATTGAGATTTGGAGTTAGGATTTAGATTAGATTTAGGATTAAGATATTTATTTGTTGGGATTTAGATAAGGCAATAGTTATGGGTTAATGGGTTTCGGATCATGGGGATTGGGTTATGAATGCTAATGGGTAATGGGTCCGATATAGGATTAGAAGTAGAGAAAGATACAAGGGAAAGAAATGAAAGGAGAAGGAAAAATTGCTTGAAATAACACACATGCAAAAATATAAATAATGATATCAGTAGTAATAATAATGACGACAACTTAATACAATATCAAGTAAATAATTAATAATAATATAGATATTAATAACAATGAGTAATAATGAGTCATATGCTAATTAATGATTAATAGATACATGTACATATTAAAATACCAGTATATTTTATTTAAATACAATACCTAAAAATAAGGATATTACATTCTACCCACCTTATAAAAATTTCGTCCTCGAAATTTCAATAAAGTAGGGAATGAAAAAAAGAATCTAACTCCAGGGAGAAAATAACAAGCTTCCACGTCGCTTCGCTAGGACACCACGATTCCGCTGCGCCACTCTGATATCTGATATCTGCTATCAGCTTCAGAATGGAGTGATTAAACTCAGGGGATAAAAGTCAGCGAAAATAGAGTCGAAAGGAACAATAAGAATCAAGATAGGACCAAGATCACTTTAGAAGAAGAGTTGAATTCAGGGATATCAAAAAGATCAAGGGATGGATACCCAAAGGGAGGACAACGACTTCTCAAGTGGACTCAATATCATCGTGTGAATCTTATATATGTATTGCAGTGTAATTATAGCTCGTTTAAGTTATCGGTAAGAATCAAGTCCATTGTATGTCGAAACCTGGCTCTGATACCAAGAAAACCCTGTCACGCCCCACTTCCCAAAATACGCTGGAGCGGAGACGCGACACGAGTCGGCGACGTATATACGCGAGGAAATACCCCACCTATATACGCTAAGCCTAAAGTAACCTGAACAAGCTATAAGTCTGAAGCATAATAATCAATTATCACTGCAATAATACATATAAAGGCTATACATGATCTGGAATGAAGTAAGAAACAGAATAGAAGCCAAGGGTGATATACAGGAATCAAAGAATAATAGAAGGAATAAAGAAGGGAAAGAATACCAGATCAAAAGAGAGAGCGTCCGGTTCCTCGCAAGGCGTACAGTCGCATCGAACACCTGCACAGAAGAAACAAGCGTCCAATATCTTGACGTGTAAATCCAGGGTCGTCAGAAAGCGACCTGGTGAGTGTGTGTGTAAAGGAAAAAGCTCGTGCATATAAACAGTGTGCATAAATAATAATAAGAACAATTGCAGATATAAGAAGCTGAATAACAAGATAAATAACTGAACTGTAGTATAACTGATAACAACATGAATAAAGACATAAGACAACTATCCCGACTGTAAATAAGCAACTGATGTCAAGACGTGTAACCTATCACATGTCACTAGTCTGGTATATATATAGTCCTGGTTACAATCATGTGTATAGCCATAAGTCATAAGGCAGAGTATCAATTCAGGGCATAACACAATGTATTTCATTCAAATTATTCAATAATAGTCATTGGTGTTCTATGTTATCTTTGTCCCTTTCCCACCGGCGTCCCACAACACCGACAGTTCACACTGGAGCCCGCACTTCCAGTAGAACTCATTCGAACTCCGATATGCGGGTATCATTGTCCGAATAGGGAAGGACCAAATAACATGGGCTCAAGGTGTTATCATCATACAAGTACGTGTGGATGTTAATATGCACTGAGAATGTTTATCATGCTAACACCAGACGGCACAGGCAGGAGGTAGCCCTACAGATTCAAGAGGTGGCCCCCACAGATTCAAGAGGTGGCCTCCACCACGTGTGTGGTGTGGCACTTTGCTCCATGTGGCACTTTGCTCTGAGGGTAATGGATTCTAGAGGTGGCCCCCACCATGTGTATGGTGTGACACTTTGCTCCATGTGGCACTTAGTTCCATTCAGGATCCGCCGGACGCTAGCACGATTGTGGGATACATCCTCGTCATCCCGACACCAGGCGGCATGGTCCGTCGGATGCGGGTTTGACTGTGCTATTAACAGGGTAACAGTGCATGGGACATGAGTACAGGGGATACAGGAGTACTAAATGTCAGGTAACAGTATTATAGTCATGCCAAGGTCCTCGTAAAAGGTGTCAGGTGTCACAGTATAAGGTATACCTCCACTAGAAATGAATCAATATTTGTACATGAAATGACGCTAATAAACATTCAGATCAGTAAAATAAATATGGTGAATGCTTAGTGACATCTGTGAAGTAGTACAAGCAATCAAATAGGTAAAATATAACAGAAAGTCAAATAAAATGATAAGTGTAAATATAAACGCATACCGACAATGGAAATATGCAAGAACGAACACTGACATGAAATGACGTGATTTCGGAACCGAATCACCGTATTGTCTTCACTGCACGAACCGGTACTGATCTACGGATCATCCCATGGATCAGTATTCAAATTTCCTATGTATCAGGTCCACAACGAATACATATTCGGATCTCCTGTAACGGGTCCGGATTGCTGCAACATGCCACCGAACACTCAAGGACACACGTATACATATATAGTACGCACGACACATACACTCTACAGCCACATGCACACCATCCAACATACACACATACAAATACATACGCGTATATGTTACATATACATATATAAATACATACATACCCCCAACTCACACTGTACATACACATAGGCATGTATTAATACAAATTACTCAAATAAAATACTACACACAAGATGCTCACGCACGCAGCAAGTACACGTAATTAATACATGCATTTATATTCCCAAAATGAAGTTGTAAATAAAGGCTACAAGGGTTCTATTGTTAATGCATACTTGCTATATTACATGAACTAGTCTGTGATGTACTTCATGTTGGCACAAAATAAACTATGGAGAAAACCAAGACATTATTTTTGAGATATTACAGTGGCCCTTATTGCAAGTCCTCTTCAGGAGCTTAATTGCAAGACTAAATAAGCTACTCACATTTTCCTTTTCTCTTAAAGATGGGACAAGTCTTACCTTGGTACGTCATGTATCCTAACTAAGAATAAAGGATACAACTAATGGACCATAATGGAAACATGTGTTTAATTTATAGTCCAGCAAAACAATTAGGATTTCCTCTGTTTTCTTTTTTATATAAACTTTAAAAACTAGCAAACTCAGCATGTTACTTGTTAAATGGCAGAGTTCTTGCTACAAGCAGAAACTTAATAATGATCATGAATAGAAAGAGCACAGAAACAATTTAAATTTAGAACCATCTCCATGACGTAAAGGAGAAAATTATTCACTACCATATGTAAACATGCAGAGAAGGTGAGAGAAAACTCACCACCATGAGGAGACTTTCGGCGCACTGACGGGGCTCCGGCGGAGGCAGAAGAGGCAGCGGAGGATGTCGTTGGATAGGGAATCTCGCCGTGAAGGGCGTGGATGCGTTGGCACTCACCGACGGCGATCAATGACGACACCCGGAGAGACGGAAGATGAGTCGGAGGAAGATTTCTCATGGAGTGCTTGGCTTGCCAGGCACGACAACATGGAGGGGAGTGCGATTCCAAAACAGCCCATAAATGCCAAGCTTATTATCCAGGGCAGTCCAACACTGCCAAATGTATGGATTTCCTCCTTGTGTGGCTTGGCAACCTCTTTCATATACCACTCTCGCATCTGCAAATTTTGATTGCTTGCATAAAAGCTTTCCAAGGGCCACGGTTTCTATAGGATTGCCAGAGAGGTGTATTCACGCTCGGGTGATCGACGGTGCATCAAAAAGAGGAAAAGGAGAGGGACAGAGGTGTAAGGCTGGTGATGGGGGTTGTATAAGGCCTGGGCTGCTAAGGATGCTCTGCCAACCATGGAAAGGGGTTATTCAAGTCAAGGGGTGTGGCCATGGCATGATGATGCATAGCAGATGGGGATTGCACAGCAAGGGCCCATGGACAGCGGCGGCATGTAGAAGGAGATGGAATTAGATTAAGAGATAGGATTTGATGGAGATTGAGTTGTTAGGATTGAGATTTAGAGTTAGGATTTAGATTAGATTTAGGATTAAGATATTTATTTATTGGGATTTAGATAAGGCAACGGGTTATGGGTTAATGGGTTTCGGATCATGGGGATTGGGTTATGAATGCTAATGGGTAATGGGTCTGGTATAAGATTAGAAGTAGAGAAAAATACAAGGGAAAGAAATGAAAGGAGAAGGAAAATTGCATGAAATAACACACATGCAAAAATATAAATAATGATATCAGTTGTAATAATAATGACGAACAACTTAATACAATATCAAGTAAATAATTAATAATAATATAGATATTAATAACAACGAGAAATAATGAGTCACATGATAATTAATGATTAATAAATACATGTACATATTAAAATACCAGTATATTTTATTTAAATACAATACCTAAAAATAAGGATATTACAACTTTTAACTTAAGTTAAAATATGGAATTTTCTGTTAAAAAAAAGAAAGGGAATCAAAACTGAAAATTATAACTATTAAGGGTTACAGAACCTAAAAACAATTTCTAGGTTTCCCTTTTACCTTTTTCAGCGGATGATTTCTTGGGTTCCATCTTGATCAGATTTTTTAAAAAAGCAAAAATTTGAACGAAAAAATCTAAAATTTTAGGAAAAATAACACTAAACTTTTCGGATTGATGAACTGAAAATTTCAGATTTATAATTTTTTTCAAAGGAAAGGTTTTACATATGATTGGTCGCTAATGTTGCATATTTAATATCATATTTCCATACTTATTTTAGAATAAAAGCCTGCATTGTCCTAATTAATTGCTTAATTTATTTGCAGGCCCAATCCCTAAAGAGATGAAGAGAAATGAGCCCAAAAGCCCGCCAGAATTCTGAATTAAATCAGAATTAATTCGCACTCACAAAATCAGGGCAACATCAAGAGGTTGAAACCGATTGAGAAGAATCCTCTCAGAATCGATCGGTTAAAGCCAAGAATCCGAGGCCATTTCGTCAGAATCCGGGACCCAAACGAAGAAACCAACTCCAGATAAAGTCAGAGGGAGAAACCAGGCTGACCCACCAACAGGGTGTGGCCACCTGGCCACACCCTGGCCACGGAAACGCGGCTTTGGCCGCGTTTCCGCGGCAAAGTAGGGGAGTTAGGGGAAGCGTGAACTTCCCCGACCTCCTCGGGATCCTGGTTGTTGGGTTTTTGGCCTATAAAAGGGCATTCTCTGTGCTGAAATTGGACGACCATGCAGATTAAGATTTTAGACTAGTTTTTCCATTTCTTAGTTTAGGTTTTTGTTTTTCTTTTTCATGTAATTGTAATTTTCATTTATGTAAATAAGAGGAGATCAGACTTTCATCGAAGAACAAGAATGAAGCTAGAGCTGGAGTGACACCTGTGTAAGATGAATTTCTTTTCTTTGATTGTTATGAGATCGAATCAATGTTTTCTCTTTGTATGTAGTTTCTTTTAGTCTTCTTCTTCTTTTCTACTTTACTTTTCTTTTTGGTATAACTGTCTTCCAAGTGAGTCTAAAGCATCGAAAGAGCCTTACCTTTGCGAGTGCCACCGATAGCTCATGACGATGGAATTGTGAGTCTCTCTGTATCATTTCATGCTTGCGTATCTTGATGATGTAATGTGGAAGAGACCAAAATTCTCCTCTTATGGGCTATGCGCTGATTGCCTCCAATTCAAGGTAACATTGTAGTTAAGAACTCAAGGTAAGCTTTTGGTGAAAAGAAGGTAAGTTTTTATTTCTTTTCTTTCCTTTCTCTCATTTTTGTAAATTATATCACCACCTCTTCCAACTCTTTTTCCTCCACTTCATTTGTACATATTCGCTTCATTGTTTTCTGATTTTTCCACCTTCTATTCTTCCACTTTCTTCTTACCTTTAACCTATAACTATTTTTCATTTTCATAACTTAAAAACAGAGAAGAACCTTCGTTATATTTTCTTAAAAGATTTCAATAAAGAACTGTAACGCTTCCATCGTAAACCCTCCTTGTGGATCACGACCCGCATAGCCACTTGCTATAGCGGAAGAATTGAGCACTTGCACATTTTTATTATAAGTCCTGAAATTCCGTATTTTTTGTGCAGGTTTAGCCTCAATCAAATTTTGGCGCCGTTGCCGGGGAGGGTAACATGTTTTTTATTGAAATCTGAATTTTTTTTGAAAATTTTTAGAACTAAACGAATTTTCTTCTCTGTTACAGGTTACAGGGCAGGCAAAGCAGGAAAATAAGTTTGCAGTGACATACAAGTGGTATTGGGCCTCTGCTCTAGAAAGCAGAGACCCATTGCCCTCTGAATTGCCGCGTTTCCATGGCAAAAGCCGCGGATCCGCGGCAATAAAGAGCTGACTACTAACAGGTTTTTGCAGGGCTGCTAGCTTTGCAAATTCTAGTTTGCTGCAAATATTTATTTCTTATATGCCATCACATAAACCTGCTAATAATCAACAGTAAAACGCTTGTTGCAAAAGTTAAAAATTGATTAGACATTTGCATTTTAGGCACGTGTCTTTTCAATTCATTTATTTTTACTGTTGAAGAGTGCTGGAGCAAGGTACGTGTTGCATTGCATGTAGAATAGGAATCATCTCTTGCTTGATTTTTCATGCTTTGAGTGAATCCTAGTTATATATCTTGTACACTTGCACAATCCAATCTTAAGGGCATTAACCCATAACAAGATAAGGTGGGGATTTAATCACCCTTCCTTAGCCCAAAAATCAGATTCCAGCACTCACTAACCCAAGCCTAACTAAAAAAAGAGTAGACGTTGGCCCTAGGGACATCTCGGACTCACTTAGGAGATTATCCTAAGGGGGAAAAGTGTTAGAATTTGACTCTTACAAAATCAGTGTCTAGAAAAGGGATTAAGGGCCGAAAGCCCGAAGGTTGGTGGTTATTTAATTAAGGAACGTTTTTGACGGAAAACCTCCCACCAACCTTGCCCTGACCTGGCTGATTAGCTTGTGGTCAAAGTCTACACTAAACCTCCCGTGGACGGTCTAATCAGTTAGGAGTCGTCTAGGTCATAGGTCTACCCTAACTTAGGCTAGAAATTTTTCTTTTTTGTTTGTTTACTTGTTTGTTTTTTCTTTCTTTTTGTTTGTATTCCATTGTGTGATATGGTCTATAATAACAATTTTTCCAACTTTAATAATAATCCATATTACACAACAAATTCATTTTCGGATATTACCAACCCGGCATATCATAACTTTGACCAACCTAGTGTGCCGATTGGTCTTATCCGAATCAATATAACCCATACCCCCAATCTAATAACTATAATTTCCATAATGACTTCAACTCTTCACCGAGTCAGTGGGGATTCACCTCCCCCGAGCATAATTTCCAACCACCTTGTCCTCCTTCTCCACCTAGTCCACATTATCCCCAAGAGTCATACTCTGTTCCACCAGTCCAAAATAGAAAACCATCAATTTTGGAAATGAGTATGCGCGAGTCCAAACACAAATCCCAAAATCTGATGGACTCACAATTTCACTACCACTTTCAAGACAATTCTTCATCTTTTCATCAAAACAATGAATCTATCAACTATGAAAAGATGCTTGAAGCCATGACTCAGGCTCAAAACACTCGTAATCGTGACATAGATATGATGGTCGAATCTCTACGTTCCCACCGTCCTGATGTCACTAACCATTCTGCTAGAGCTGATGAGTTATGTAGTTTTGGAAATCAAGGTTCCATTTCAGAACGATCATTTGAACTTGCCCCAACTCCAATCATATTGATAGTTTGGCAAGTTATCCCTTACCTGAAATCGAACCTGAAAATGAATATGATCCTGAATTCCAACTTAGTGATTCAATTCTACTTCCTGATTCGATTATGACTCCGGTATCTTCACCTAATTTCGATCTTTTCCCAGAGTCAACGTTGGATCCTGTGCCTATTCATCATGAAATTGAATCTCCCATCTTTGAGGATCATATTGAACTTGACCAATTGTATAATTTTGAAAATCCCATTGATAAATTGGCAAGTTCTCAATTTTTTGATATTGAAATTAATGAGATATGTGACCTAGATTCTCAAATCTGTGATCCAGTTCAACTTTCTGAATCAATCTTGACTCCTGTTTTGTTACCAAACTTGAGTAATATTTTAGAGTCAGTTTTGATTCCTCCACCTATCATTCTTGAACTGGAATCACCCATAGTAGGTCACATTCCATTGTTGGAAAATAAATGTGGACTAGAGTTTCAACTTCTGACTTGGACCCAATTTCTGAACCTATTTCGACCTTGAACCTTTACTTGACCTAAGTGACCTTCCTGAGTCAGTAGTAGTTCCTGTCCTTCCTGAATCCAAGTCAAACATTCTATCATTTCATACTCCATTCTGGGACGAGGTGGTTGACAAATTTGACTCCGAAATCATTTATGGAATATGGAAATTAGATGGGGTTAAATACTTAATAAAATCCTTCATGGATTTATCTTTTTAATGGGTTATATTAAAGATATTGCTGGTGGGTTCCTCCGAGACCCAAGAAAAGTTGATTGGGCCGCGTTTCGTGGACCATCAGACCACCACCGGAACCACCACCTTAAGGTAACCTTTTCCTTCCCTTTCTTCTTTTTCATGCATCTATGCATTAATTCATACATTGAGGACAATGCATGAGATAGGTGTGGGGGAGGGTCTAACATAACTTTTCTTTTTGTTTAAAAAAAAAATTTTTAACATTTCTTTACTTTTAAAAAACTTTTTGAAAATAGAAACAATACTTTGACATATTTTTTGTAAGAAATTAAGTTAATTTTAAGGAATAGGAAAATCCAAATTAGGATTTCTTATACTTGGTCAAAATAAGATTATTTGTTTGATTTTAGGGTTAGGAAGATAGTTTGTCAAAGTAATTTAGTCTTGATCTTTACCTTGATGAAATATGCACACTTCATACACTTACACACTTAGGGTTCAAAAACAAATATTCTTATGCCTTATAAAAAAAAAAAAATCTAATTATTGATTAGCTAGGTGCTTTGGCCTAAGAAAGCCTTAGTATTTATACGAAAGATGATTAGAAAAGTTTGAAAAGAAAAAAAAATCCTCTGATTAAGCTGGGTATTTGTGCCTAATAAAGCATAAGTATTCACGCCTAAAAGAGGTTTATATAATAAAATCCTTAGTTTTGTGGCCTTGTCTGCTCGAGTCCTTAAGTCCTAGGGGTGTCTTCTCACCTGGTGCCCTAAGACCGTCTGGTTTGGGAGTCATCGATTAAAGGCTCGCTACATGGGCAGATTAGAAAGCCTAAACTAAGGAATAATACCACCGAAAAAAAAACTATATATATATATATATATATATATATATATATATATATAAATAAATAAGGCATAAGAGTTAGAGTTAATGAACCCTTAGTCAAAATTTTCACAGTCACAAGTGCATATGACTTAGGTAATGTAATAGACTAGATGAGAAGTACAATTTAACTCCTTACTTTAATTGATAACAAATTTTTGAATAGAGACTAAGTTTAGGAATGAAAAATTTAGTTTTCCTATAACTTATAGATTGCTTAGATCTTACAATTATATTTCAAATATTTTTTCCTTTCAAAATGCTTTTCGAAAATACTAACTCTTTATTTCCCTTTCTTTATGGATTTTGTGGGTGCAATCCGCTGAAAACCCTCACGAGACAAAACTCGTCCTCTAGGGGAAACCTAGAGGTTTAACGGCTTGTTGCACATGCTCAGTGCAATCGCGCGACCTGCGAAAGTGGTCTAAATAATCCTTAGTATAGTTGTTTTGCTCGAGGACGAGCAAAAGTTAGGTATGGGGGTGTGATTGGTCTCTAATGTTGTATATTTAATATCATATTTCCATACTTATTTTAGAATAAAAGCCTGCATTGTCCTAATTAATTGCTTAATTTATTTGCAGGCCCAATCCCTAAAGAGATGAAGAAATGAGCCCAAAAGCCCGCCAGAATTCTGAATTAAATCAGAATTAATTTGCACTCACAAAATCAGGGCAACATCAAGAGGTTGAAAACCGGTTGAGAAGAATCCTCTCAGAATCGATCGGTTAAAGTCAAGAATCCGAGGCCATTTCGTCAGAATCCGGGACCCAAACGAAGAAACCAACTCCAGATAAAGTCAGAGGGAGAAACCAGGCTGACCCACCAACAGGGTGTGGCCACTTGGCCACACCCTGGCCGCGGAAACGCGGCTTTGGCCGCATGTCCGCGGCAAAGTAGGGGAGTTAGGGGAAGCGTGAACTTCCCCGACCTCCCCGGATCCTGGTTGTTGGGTTTTTGGCCTATAAAAGGGCATTCTCTGTGCTGAAATTGGACGACCATGCAGATTAGGATTTTAGACTAGTTTTTCCATTTATTATTTAGGTTTTTGTTTTTCTTTTTCATGTAATTATAATTTTCATTTATGTAAATAAGAGGAGATCAGACTTTCATCGAAGAACAAGAATGAAGCTAGAGCTGGAGTGACACCGGTGTAAGATGAATTTCTTTTCTTTGATTGTTATGAGATCGAATCAATGTTTTCTCTTTGTATGTAGTTTCTTTTAGTCTTCTTCTTCTTTTCTACTTTACTTTTCTTTTTGGTATAACTGTCTTCCAAGTGAGTCTAAAGCATCGAAAGAGCCTTGCCTTTGCGAGTGCCACCGATAGCTCATGACGATGGAATTGTGAGTCTCTCTGTATCTGTTGACACTTAAAAAGACAAGATTCTCATTGGTCTGAACAATGTCTAGTGACAGACGAGCTGAAGACCAGTTTTCACCCATCTCCAAGGGACAAGGAAGCAGCTTGGACTCCACTGATCCAGAAGCAGAACAATGAACCCGGATTGTTTCTAAACAGACCTCAGCAGGTCTACGATGCTAGCGTTTAGCATTACATGAGCCCAAAGGGATAGCCTCGCATGAGAGGCTAAGGCCATCCGACTTCTCCTTGAAGTCATCCAAAACCTCGCCAGGAAGCTAACTTCTAGCTTCGCCACAGAAGACTTTCAGCTTCGCCGAAAAGCCACTTTCGGACTTCGCCAGAGACCGTCTCTAGCTCCGCTATTGGTCTGCTATGGTCAACCTTTGACCAATCAAATCTCCTGATGAGATCAGATCCAATCAAATCAAATCCAATCGGGATTCAAATATAGCAGGTGATTGCCACAATCTCTTGACTCTCTTGAAACGAGTAAGAGGATCAGAGGAAATCCTCCAATGATATGGAAAGGATCATAACAAATCGGAAAGATCAACCGACTTGCCTACTTCTAGCTTCGCAGAAGCTGATCTTAGCCTCGCAGCAAGGCTACTTTCTAAATTCAAACAGATTCGGTTCAATCTGTTTCCATATCTTCAAGGGGATGATCATACCCTTGCTCGCCCTATAAATAGCCCACCAAGGGTACAGGGAGAGGCATCGGATTGAGAGATCGGAGATACATATCTGGATCAACAGACAAAGACGGACGAAGCGCACGTAGAGAGGACTCCATAAGCAGAGGCTTCTTCACAACGCACCGCGCGTTCTCGAATTCAGAGACCTTTTTAGAGAAATACTTCTCTTTTCAGGGTGTTGATGCCCTAGCAACCCTTTTTTCTCAAGGAATCTCCAGAACCAGGCGAGAAGGAATTCCTCACAGGAGGCGGTTTTGAGAAGTAGCAAGAGGGTTCTACCAGCCCTCTATTCTCTGATTCCCGGAACCAGGCGAGAAGAGAATCCCATCGCTCGCATCGTCAAAGGGACAAAGTGGTCGCGCGCTGACCAGACTCTTATCGGCACATTTCCCCAGAATCTCTGAGGAGATCTACTTGTAATCTTTTTAAGAATACTTGTAATTTAGCTCCTCAAACTCTTTTTATTGTAAGTTTTCCCCTTTTGCAAATTAATGGAAAACAAGATGGCGACTCCGCTGGGGATTGTATTCTCCTCTGCTGAGAATCAAGTGTCGCAATGCGACGAACAGACCTGATTGGTAGTGAAAAGTGCATTTTTATCATCATATTTACCATCACATTTTCATATTTATTCATTTAATTCTGCACATTTATTAATAATTTGTAATTTATTGTGTGCAGGCCTCGAATTATTATGTTTATAATAAATAAAGCCTAATGAAGCCCAAAAGCCCATATTTAAAGCCCGAGTGCAAAAGTGCAAATATCAGATTGTCAAAGTGCAATTATACAAGGGCTAAAGTTGCAATTATTAAAGTTGAGGGAAGGATAGAATTCTACGCAACCCTAAACTCTTGCAGGATGAGCATAAAAGCCAAATATGAAAAGGAAATTCGTTTAAAAGAGATTGGGAGAATTCAAAATCTAGGTAACTTAATTATCAAGTTATCTCGAAATCCCAATATGAAGAGCCAGGATGATACTTCTAGAAGCAGGCGCCCACATGGACGGACCAGACGAAGCCACGCGCCAAAGCGCGTGGCCAGAAGCCACTAAAGTGCCGCGTTTCCGCGGCGTTTCCGCGGCAAAGTAGATGATCCAGAATCCCAGATTTCGTGGGCAAGTTCATCCAGGACTCCTCGGCCTTCTGCACCTATAAATATCCCCTGCAGTGCAACGTACAGAGCGTCCAGCGTCCAGCAAAGGGCCAAAGTTAGGGTTTTTTAGGTTTTTCTTCTTCTAGGTTAGATTTTATGTTCGTTTTTCTTTTGTAAAATCTGTAACTGAGAGTGGAGGAAGCTTTCATGGAGGAAGGAGTCCATGCTTGTACTGAGGTGACAGCGGTGTAAGCCAACTCTTCTTCTATTGTTAATGAAATCTGCTTGAGGTTTGTCTTTTTTATTATTCTTGTTTTATTTCTTCGTGTTTTATTCTTGTATTTCTCTGTTTCTGTTTTCTTCCATTGTTTTTCTTTAATGTCTTGCCCACCATGAGATCCAACTGCTTCGAGAATACCTAGCCGAAGAAGGAACCTTGATGGCCTATGGCGATGAACAGGTCTTCATAGTTGCTTTTTATTTCATAGTTGCTTTCTATTCCCTAGTTGCTTTTTATTCCATAGTTAAGAAGGCGGACGATCCTATATGCCATGCTTGTACGCCTTCGAAGGAAAGGAAAATCATCGCAACGGTTCAAACGGCAAGCAGACTAAAGAGATAAGTTTTCTTTCCTTTTCTTTTATTTTCTTTTCTTTGTAGATTAAATACAACTCATCTCCATATTCTTTTCTACCACCCATTGTAAATACCACCATTTAACTAATAAAAATAAAAGCTTTAGAGTATAACTTGCTTAACGCTTCCATCGCAGTCCCTCCTTGAGGATCACGACCCGCATAGCCCTGCTACCGCGGATTAGAACTGAGACTTGTACATCTATTCTTAAACTAACATATTATATTTTGTGTGCAGGAAATCTCAGTCAACAAATTGGCGCCGTTGCCGGGGAGGGACGGTAAGTTATTCTCTAATAAAAAAATATTTTTTATTAACTAATTCTTTTATTCTTTTCTGTTTGCAGGTTTGGAGAACAGGAAACAGAAAAACAGCAGCAGCAGTGGACATATAGCTACTCTGTGCCTCTGCCCTCGAAGGCAGAGCACCAGAGTCTACTGTATTGCCGCGGATCCGCGGCCATAGCCGCGGAAACGCGGCTGCAGTAGTGAATTACTAACTGCAGTTTTTTGCAGGGTGCTTCAAATTAAAAATACTGCTTTCTGCTCTGTTCTGATTTGTTCTGTGATATACCTGTATACTGCTAATTAATTCAACAGTAAATTATTTGTTGTTAAAAATAAAAATTGATTAGACGTTTGCATATTAGGCACGTGTCTTTTCAATTACTTTATTTTACTGTTGAAGAGTGCTGGAGCAAGGTACGTACGCATTGCATGTAGAATAGGACTCATCTCTTGGTTGATTTTCTGCTTTGAGTGATTCTTATCTATTTATCTTGTACACTTGCACTAATTCATCTTAAGGGCATAACCCATTAACAAGATAAGGTGGGGATTTCATCACCCTTCCTTAGCCCAAAAATCATATCCCAAGCACTCACTAACCCAAGCCTAACTTAAAAATTAGTAGACGTTGGCCCTAGGGACATCTCGGACTCTATAGGAGATTATCCTAAGGGGGAACAGTGCTGGAAGTTGACTCTTGTCAAATCAGTGTCTAGGAAAGGGATTGAGGGCCGAAAGCTCGAAGATTGGTGGTTATTTAATTAAGGAACGTCTTTGACAGAAAACCTCCCACCACTCTTACCCTGACCTGGCTGATTAACTTGTGGTCAAAGTCTGCACCCGACCTCCCGTGGAAAGTCTAACCAGTTAGGAGTCGTCTAGGTCATAGGTCTACCCTAACTTAGGTTAGAATTTTTCTTTTTTTGTTTGTTTATTTGTTTGTGTTGTTTGTGTTGGTGTGATATGGCATATAATAATAATTCCAATTTTAATCCATATTATACCCCTAACTATTATTCGGATATTACCAACCCGGCATACCCTAACTTTGACCAATCTAGTGTGCCGGAATGGTCTTATCCGAATGAATATAACCCACACCCCCCATCTTATGACTGTAATTTCCATAATAATTTCAACTCGTCACAGAGTTTATGGGGTTTCGAGTCCCCCGAGTCTAATTCTCGACCAAATTGTCCTTCATATCCATCTAGTCCACATTCTCAAGATTCATACTCAGATCCACCCATTCAGAATAGAAATCCATCTATCTTGGAAATGATGAGTATGAATGAGTCCAAGCAAAATCACCATCAATCTTAGACATGATGATGCGTGAGTCCACCGACTCACAACTTCATCACGATTACCCTTCCTATTTTCAAGACCAATCAGAGCATGATGCACCTATCGACTATGAAGGGATGCTTGCCGCCATGACTCAGGCTAGATTAGCTCGTGAGCATGACATAGATTTGATGGTTCAATCCTTACGTTCTCACAGTTCGGCCATTTCTGCTTTCATTGACCACTCTCTTAGAGCCGACGAATCAAGTTGCTTTGGACAACAAGATTCTAATTCAGTACCATCATGTGAACTTGCCGAAACTTCAAATTCTGATAACTTGGCAAGTTTTTCCTTTCCTGAATTAGAACTTGAACATGAATATGATCATGATCTTCCACTTGATGATTCAATTTTATTTCCTGATCCAATAATGACTCCAGTGTCTCCACCAGATTTCACTTTTCCCGAGTCAACATTGGATCCTATTCCAATTCATTATGAAATTGAATCACCCATTTTAGATGATCATATTGAACTTGACCTAGATTCTCACAATCTCTTTACTTCTGAAACTAATTGTACAATTCGGACGGAAGATGTTGACCTTAGTTTTGAAGAATTGTATGACGATGAGCTAGAATTCCTTAATATTGGAAGTAAAGAGATATCACCCATATTAGGTCACATTTCATTATGGGAAGAAGATTGTGGACTTGAATTTCTATTTCTTGACTTGGACCCACTTCCTGAACTTAGCCCGACTCCTGAGCCCTTACTTGATTTGAGCTTCTTCCCTGAGTCGGTATTCGTTCCCGTACCTATAATGTCCAAGTCAATAATTCCATCTTTTCATACTCCATGTTGGGACAAGGAGGTTGAGACAATTAACTCTGAAATTTATTATGACATTTGGAAATTTGATGGGTGGAAATACTAAAAATTGATTATACATATATTTTAGTGGGTTATGTAAGGAAAGTTTCTGGTGGGTTCCACCAAATTATCTGTTATCTTGATTGGGCCGCATTTCGTGGACCAATTAGACCACCTCCGGAACCACCACCTTAAGGTAACTTCCGCCTTCCCTTGTTCTGTTTCATGCATATATGCATACATTCATACATTGAGGACAATGCATGAGATAAGTGTGGGGGTGGGCTTTACTAACATACTAACATAGGTAGACACTAACAAAATTTGCTAATAAAAAAAAAATTTTAAAAAAAAAAAAATTTTTTTTATAAAAAGGAAGTATTTTGACTTATTTTTTTGAAAGAAATCTAAGTTAGTTTTAAGGATTAGGAAAATCATGATTAGGATTTCTAAAGACTTGGTCAAAATAAATAAATTGTTTAAATTTTAGGTATAGGAGAGAAATTGAATAAATAATTAGTCTTGATTTTTACCTTAATGAATATTGCATACCTAATGCATATCTAGGATTCTAAGACAAAGACCCTTGTGCCTCATATATAAAAAAAAAAAAAGAAAAAAAAATCACTAATTAAGCTGGATACATGTGCCTCAAGAAGCATAAGTATTCACGCCTAAAGGTGAATGCAAAAAAAAATAAAAATAAAATAAAAATAAAAAAAATAATAATAATACCTTAGTTTTGTGGCCTAGTTCACTCGAATTTGAGTCCGCGGGGTGTTTTCTCACCTGGTGCCCTAAGACCGACCGGTTTGGGAGTCACCGACTTTAAATTCGCTACATGGGTGGATTAGAAAGTCCGAGGGAACTAAGGAAAAATTACTTATATGTACTAACACATCTAATAATCATTAGTTAGGTATTAGGGCCTCAAGAAGCCTTGATACTTACACGAAAGAAAAGTAGATGAGTTATACATATCAAAAAAATATATATATATATATACTTATATAATAAAGAGGCATGAGAGTCCAAGTTAAGGAATTCCTAGTAAAAACATAAGGATGCATATGATTTTTGGTAACGAAAAAGACTATATTAGAAATTCGATTTTAATTCTTACCTAAAATGAAAAACAATTAACTTATAAAGACTAAGTTTGAAGAATGAATAAAAATGAAGATCCTAAAAAACTTATAGACTACTTAGTCTCTTCAAATATAATTCAAATATTTTCCTTTTTATGGATTTTGTGGGTGCAATCCGCTGAAAACCCTCACGAGACAACACTCGTCCTCTAGGGTAACCTAGAGGTTTAACGGCTTGTTGCACGTGCTAAGTGCAATCGTGATTCCTACGAAAGTGAGTTAGGTTAGATTAACTTTTTCTTTTTCTTTGTTTTTACTCGAGGACGAGCAAAAAGATAAGTGTGGGGGTGTGATTGGTAGTGAAAAGTGCATTTTTATCATCATATTTACCATCACATTTTCATATTTATTCATTTAATTCTGCACATTTATTAATAATTTGTAATTTATTGTGTGCAGGCCTCGAATTATTATGTTTATAATAAATAAAGCCTAATGAAGCCCAAAAGCCCATATTTAAAGCCCGAGTGCAAAAGTGCAAATATCAGATTGTCAAAGTGCAATTATACAAGGGCTAAAGTTGCAATTATTAAAGTTGAGGGAAGGATAGAATTCTACCCAACCCTAAACTCTTGCAGGATGAGCATAAAAGCCAAAGATGAGAAGGAAATTCGTTTAAAAAGGAAGTATTTTGACTTATTTTTTGAAAGAAATCTAAGTTAGTTTTAAGGATTAGGAAAATCATGATTAGGATTTCTAAAGACTTGGTCAAAATAAATAAATTGTTTAAATTTTAGGTATAGGAGAGAAATTGAATAAATAATTAGTCTTGATTTTTACCTTAATGAATATTGCATACCTAATGCATATCTAGGATTCTAAGACAAAGACCCTTGTGCCTCATATATAAAAAAAAAAAAAAAAAATCACTAATTAAGCTGGATACATGTGCCTCAAGAAGCATAAGTATTCACGCCTAAAGGTGAATGCAAAAAATAAAAAATAAAAAAAATAATAAAAAAAAATAATACCTTAGTTTTGTGGCCTAGTTCACTCGAATTTGAGTCCGCGGGGTGTTTTCTCACCTGGTGCCCTAAGACCGACCGGTTTGGGAGTCACCGACTTTAAATTCGCTACATGGGTGGATTAGAAAGTCCGAGGGAACTAAGGAAAAATTACTTATATGTACTAACACATCTAATAATCAATTAGTTAGGTATTAGGGCCTCAAGAAGCCTTGATACTTACACGAAAGAAAAGTAGATGAGTTATACATATCAAAAAAAATATATATATATATATACTTATATAATAAAGAGGCATGAGAGTCCAAGTTAAGGAATTCCTAGTAAAAACATAAGGATGCATATGATTTTTGGTAACGAAAAGACTATATTAGAAATTCGATTTTAATTCTTACCTAAAATGAAAAACAATTAACTTATAAAGACTAAGTTTGAAGAATGAATAAAAATGAAGATCCTAAAAACTTATAGACTACTTAGTCTCTTCAAATATAATTCAAATATTTTCCTTTTTATGGATTTTGTGGGTGCAATCCGCTGAAAACCCTCACGAGACAACACTCGTCCTCTAGGGTAACCTAGAGGTTTAACGGCTTGTTGCACGTGCTAAGTGCAATCGTGATTCCTACGAAAGTGAGTTAGGTTAGATTAACTTTTTCTTTTTCTTTGTTTTTACTCGAGGACGAGCAAAAGATAAGTGTGGGGGTGTGATTGGTAGTGAAAAGTGCATTTTTATCAGCATATTTACCATCACATTTTCATATTTATTCATTTAATTCTGCACATTTATTAATAATTTGTAATTTATTGTGTGCAGGCCTCGAATTATTATGTTTATAATAAATAAAGCCTAATGAAGCCCAAAAGCCCATATTTAAAGCCCGAGTGCAAAAGTGCAAATATCAGATTGTCAAAGTGCAATTATACAAGGGCTAAAGTTGCAATTATTAAAGTTGAGGGAAGGATAGAATTCTACCCAACCCTAAACTCTTGCAGGATGAGCATAAAAGCCAAAGATGAGAAGGAAATTCGTTTAAAAGAGATTGGGAGAATTCAAAATCTAGGTAACTTAATTATCAAGTTATCTCGAAATCCCAATATGAAGAGCCAGGATGATACTTCTAGAAGCAGGCGCCCACATGGACGGACCAGACGAAGCTACGCGCCAAAGCGCGTGGCCAGAAGCCACTAAAGTGCCGCGTTTCCGCGGCGTTTCCGCGGCAAAGTAGATGATCCAGAATCCCAGATTTCGTGGGCAAGTTCATCCAGGACTCCTCGGCCTTCTGCACCTATAAATATCCCCTGCAGTGCAACGTACAGAGCGTCCAGCGTCCAGCAAAGGGCCAAAGTTAGGGTTTTTAGGTTTTTCTTCTTCTAGGTTAGATTTTATGTTCGTTTTTCTTTTGTAAAATCTGTAACTGAGAGTGGAGGAAGCTTTCATGGAGGAAGGAGTCCATGCTTGTACTGAGGTGACAGCGGTGTAAGCCAACTCTTCTTCTATTGTTAATGAAATCTGCTTGATGTTTGTCTTTTTTATTATTCTTGTTTTATTTCTTCGTGTTTTATTCTTGTATTTCTCTGTTTCTGTTTTCTTCCATTGTTTTTCTCTAATGTCTTGCCCACCATGAGATCCAACTGCTTCGAGAATACCTAGCCGAAGAAGGAACCTTGATGGCCTATGGCGATGAACAGGTCTTCATAGTTGCTTTTTATTTCATAGTTGCTTTTTATTCCCTAGTTGCTTTTTATTCCATAGTTAAGAAGGCGGACGATCCTATATGCCATGCTTGTACGCCTTCGAAGGAAAGGAAAATCATCGCAACGGTTCAAACGGCAAGCAGACTAAAGAGATAAGTTTTCTTTCCTTTTCTTTTATTTCTTTTCTTTGTAGATTAAATACAACTCATCTCCATATTCTTTTCTACCACCCATTGTAAATACCACCATTTAACTAATAAAAATAAAAGCTTTAGAGTATAACTTGCTTAACGCTTCCATCGCAGTCCCTCCTTGAGGATCACGACCCGCATAGCCCTGCTACCGCGGATTAGAACTGAGACTTGCACATCTATTCTTAAACTAACATATTATATTTTGTGTGCAGGAAATCTCAGTCAAGACCTTCGGGTCTAACTCTGAATTCAGAAAAGCCGGTGCAGCCAGAGCTTCTCTGGCTAAATCTTCAAGCAAAGTCTCTACGGAGACAGAAAAGGTTCTCTGCGAACCTGCTGCGGTTCTCTGGCGAAACAAGGAAGCATGTCCGCAGCCCGAATCCTGCACTCTTGAGAACTTGGTCATCCAGATCAATCAAGAAAGATTTAAAGAAGTCCTCTCTGGGGGTGGCCTGATGCTTCGAGCACGGAAGCACAGGAAGGTCTTTACGACCAAGGTTTCAAATCAGAAACCAGAGGCAGAATTCTGCCAGCACCCCACAGCCCCGCTTGTGGCTATTCAGGTTCCTTGCGAACCTAAGCGTCTCCTGTCAAGGCTGATATGGAAGCCCAAACAGAAGTCTCCAGCCGAAGCTTCCAGTGTAGTCACGCCGAAATTGCGCCTCTCCCGCGAAGAAAAGGGTAAGATACCCATCTGCCCTGACGATGCTGCCAATCATGAAGTCCCGACGGCAATCATACCGTCGCCCAGATCAAGGGCAGCAAAGCCTTCTGTCAGTCTCGCTTTCATAAGCGAAGCTACTGTACCACAGCACATTCACTGGGTCCGCGGCCGCGAGGTTAGGACCGCAGTGTTATCTAAGGCTAATCCCCTTCGCAGCAGAATAGCGGCTAAAGCACCGCGGCGTGCTCCGCTCCCCAGCACTAAGCTCGCACCCGTTGGTGAAGCTAGAGCTGAAGTACTATCCAGTACTCATCCCTTCCGCAGGGATAAGAAGAACGGAGCATCATCCCACGTACGCTCCGAAAAGGCCCCTCCTCAGGGTTGTTCAGGCTCTGCTGGACCTGACCTGCGAGAATTCTTGGCAAGCAAGCGGAAGTTGGAGCCCCTCCGAACTACTTCCCCTTGTTGTCAAAAAGGATGCCGGCTTGTGACAATCCATTCAGCCCGTTGCCGGCTATATCCAACCAGGGCCGCATCTCCGCGCCGGCAATCAGTGTTTGATCGGCTGTCCACACATGTCCCAACGAAGCATCTTAGAAGGAGCGCCTCGCAAGATCTAGCCTTTGCATCCGTCAACATGACCGGAAAAGGACGAGAGCAACGCAAGAGAAGTCAAACATCTGATGACACCCCTTGCAGCTCCCCAGATCCAGATTATAGCCCAGGCTTAGGTGAAGTCTTGGTGCAAGAAGAAGGTGTTTTTCGAAACACCAGATCCAGGGTGGCGATACCCTATAATTACGAGCAGCCTTCCTCTTCGATGGCCCTGACCGCGCTACAGCCCAGGCGGTCACCCCAATCATCCGATGGAGAAGATGAAGACAGTGGGTATGCCTCTTCAGCAACAGTCAGTTCTGTGCGAACAGAAAAAGCATCGGTCAACATGGCTGATAACGCTAACGACGACCTTCGTCGACGCCTGGAAGCTCAGGAGCAAACCTCCAGGACCCAACAGGAAGCCCTGGACAATATTCAACAGATACTTGCTCGGCTCCTCAGCAACCGGAATGACAATGATGCCGGAAGCAACCACGATGAGGAAGAACACCTCAGCCACAATCCGCCCAAGACGGAGAGATCCAAGGAAGGCTCTTCCCTAGACGCCGAAGTCCTCAAGGGACTCCAAGCTCAAATTGCATCCCTAGCTCAGAGGGATGAATTAAAGAAAGTGGGGGCAGTCCGTCCTTACCCACTAGAGTGGGATTCGGTGACATATCCACCGAAGTTCAAACCACCAACGTTGCATACGTATGATGGTAAGAGCTCGCCCAATCAGCACATCTACTACTTCCGGTCCCAGACTAGTAATGTCATAAGCAACGACGCCATCATGGCTAGGCTGTTTATTGGCACCTTAAAGGGGGTGGCATTCGACTGGTTCCGAAGCCTCCCTCCGGGCTCTATCAATTCCTGGCTCGACCTAGAAACCCGGTTCCTCTCTCGTTTCTACGAGGATGACACCGAAGTGACTATGGACAAGCTCCTCTCCACTGTGCAGAAGAAGGGCGAATCTGTCCGTGACTACATTGAGCGGTTCAGAAACTTGTCCTTGATGTGCCCTGCAGGGATGCCATTACCTATGCTCTTACAAACATGCAGGCACAACTTCTTGGATCAAGTGGAAGTTCGCATGGGGGCTGTCAAGGCCCACACTTGGAAGGAATTGGTCGAACAAGCAGAGATAGCCGAGAAATCGGCTAAGAAGTTCGAGCCATCCGCCCCTAGAGGCAAATGGGGGATGAACAACAAAGGGCGTAGCGATCTCCCGCAGTCTTCCCAAGCTAAAGGGAAGGAAATCATGTCTGTGGAACTAACTGGAGATGCGCACTCAAAGGCCAAGAAGAGCGGCGTCAACAGCCAGGAGCCTAAGTTCCCTCCAAAACAGTACTCTTTCAGAGATAATCAGGTGGTCACGATATTCCATCTGCTCCACAAAGGGAATAAGATGAAGCTGCCAGATGCTCGGCGTCCTAATGAGATAGGGCGCACAAACGACCCCAAATACTGTCTCTATCATAGGATGGTTCATCATCCTACTGATGAATGTTATGTGCTCAAGGACAGGATACAAGCCCTGATTGACGCCGGCGTCCTGACACTGAAGACGGAGCAGAAGAAAGTCACTGCCAATATGGTGACTCTCGAATTCGGCACTGCTCAAAAGGTCACAGTTCCTGACGGGACCTATCCAGCCCCCACGCCGCGGTTGGAAGTCAAGCATTCTTCAGCCATAACTAAAGATGACAAGGGTCTCGTCCCCTTAACATTGGGAACGGGGGAAGTTATGTGGATACACCCAGACCTCGTCCAAGACGTACAGCGGGCGTCGAAGAACTCCAACAAAAAGGGCAAGTCCTGCAATGTCATCTCTGTCCTGCCAGATGATGATAATCTTACTTCGGCTTCCCTCAGCGATTCAGAAGGAGAAAAGCATGCTTGCACGACGCAGGCAGATGCGCCTCAACAGACGGGCACCCGGTCTGGAAAGTCATACCTAAGGCAGTATGACAAGTCTACTGACGAGATACAACAGCAAACAACGTCAGTACCAATGCCAGCATCCACTCCAATTCCAACCAAAGGAAGAGAGAAGCCTAAGGAAGTACGGTTCGACCACGTGTTGAAGAAACCGCCAGGCCAAGGGCTTAACACGCCCTTTCGTTTTGATATATTGGCCCACTTGGCCAATATTCCAGCTCGCATCACAATACACGAGCTCCTGCGTCTCTCCAAAGAGACACGAGAGGCACTCAGGGATGCTCTGGCTAACTTAGAGACCTTTCTGACGTACATACCAGAGGTCTCTAACCATGATGCCCAGTCTTCTTGCCCGGAGTGTCATCATGTACAATCGAGGGTACCTGCTATTACCTTCACGGCGGAAGATATGCTTCTCAAAGACAACAAGCATGATCGACCTCTGTACTACACCGGATATATCGGTTCAACATGCATTAAGAGAATACAAGTCGATCCGGGGTCCGCACTCAGCATCATCCCCAAAAGGCTTCTCTATTTTCTCGGCATACCATTGTACAGGTTGTCCGCAACCACTACTACAATATATGGTTTTAACGCCGGGAGCAGTCATCCACTTGAAAAGATCCGACTCCGTTGCAGAATCGGGAGCTTGAAGTCTGAAGTGACGTGCTATGTCATTGATGCCGACACGTCATATAACTTGCTGCTAGGACGGCCTTGGATCCATACCAACTGGATTGTTCCTTCCACCCTCCACCAATGCTTCAAATATGTTGAAGATGATGCGACAGTACAAACTGTCTTCGCTGAAAAGCAACCCTTCAAGGGGGTGGAAAACTACTTCACCGACGCTCTCCTGTATCAAGAGGCCGGTGGAACGCCTGCGGAACCATTGCCAGACGATGATGAAAGTGGCAATGAGGCGGATTCAGAATCCGAAGCGGGCATGTCAGCCATTCTGATTGGCGAACCAATTACAGCATGTCTCAATAACCCCCAATATAATACTCCTTCTGATGAAGAGGGTGAATGGGTAATTAATGATAATATTTCTTTTGATTATCCTGTGAGTATTGGGTCGATTAAATCCATCATAGAGGGCTCTCTGCACATGCCCGTACATGAGCCAAGTGCGGCCAGTACATCTGTGGAGGTTATAGAAGGGGCCACGCTGGTGATCCCTCCATCCAAACAAGGTCAGTTGCCGATAATCTTCGGTAGAACCCAGCCGCGGGGACCTACAGCTACAGATTCAAGCTCGGACTCAGACGCCCTACAGTTCTTCCGTTATGCGCGGCCGGCACGCCACATTATGAAGAAAATGGGATATGACTTGAAGCATGGAGGCGGCCTGAATTTTGGAAAAGGAAGGCGCGGTCTGATGCGTAATTCTGTCCCAAAAGGGAATCCTGCAAATTACTATGATAGTACACGCAGGGGGTTGGGATATGTTACACCCACATCATCGGTAACGGTTCAAGTCAAAGACGACGAACCAATTCCATCACAGTCGGCCTCATCTGCCGAATGGGATTCCGATATCAGCATAGGAGGAATGTTCAAAGACCTCACCGTGAATATGACTTCAGGCAGTCAATTGGAACCTGCGGAAGCTGCTGATGAGGAACCATGGGCCCAGCAGTTAAACCTCCAATGGGAAAAGCGATTCGAGCTGCGCGAGCCACCTACTGAAGACAAGGTGATGCAGGTCAACTTGGGTAGTCAAGATCACCCCAAGCCTATTTTCATAAGTGAAAGCCTATCACTTATCGAAAAGGAAGAATTGATAATGCTCATAAAAGAGTATATAGACGTCTTCGCCTGGAGCTATGAAGACATGCCCGGACTTGATCCACAGGTCGCCATGCACCGTCTAAATATCAAGCCCGACGTCAAGCCAGTAAAGCAGCAACAACGTCGATTTCGCCCAAACATCATGGAAGCTATTGAAGCTGAAGTCCACAAGCTCATTACAAGTGGCTTCATCCGAGAGGAGCAACATCTATACTGGGTAGCTAATATCGTCCCCATCCTCAAGAAGAACGGGAAAATACGAATCTGCATCGACTACCGTGACCTCAATACGGCCTGTCCTAAAGATGAATTCCCACTGCCCATCACCGACGTCATGATCGACAACACATGCGGGTTCGAAAGGATGTCTTTCATGGACGGCTTCTCAGGATACAACCAGATCAAGATGTACCCTGACGACGAGAAGCATACTTCTTTTCGAACGCCACTGGGGGTATACTGCTACACTGTGATGCCCTTCGGACTGAAGAATGCCGGAGCAACCTATCAGCGGGCGATGAGTATGATCTTCCGCGATCATCTCCGAAAGACGGTGGAATGCTATGTCGACGATATCGCCGTCAAAAGCCGCAACAAAGATGAACATCTTCGCGATCTGGGAACGATGTTCGACATAATGCGGGCTCATCAATTGAAAATGAACCCGACAAAATCCTTCTTGGGAGTGTCAAGTGGCAAGTTCCTTGGGTTTATCGTCACATCAAAAGGGATTCACCTTGACCCAGACAAAGTCAAAGCCATCCAGAGCATGCATCCACCAAGGAACCTCAAAGAGCTCAGAGGCTTGCAAGGCAGGCTGGCGTATATCAGGAGATTCATTGCAAATCTCTCAGGCCGCTGTCAACCGTTCACCCAACTCATGAAAAAGGGTGCTTCCTTCGTATGGGATCAAGCTTGTCAAGAAGCTTTGAAGACATCAAGAGGTACCACACAAAACCTCCAATCTTGGTGGCCCCTACATCAGGGAAACCATTCTTGCTTTATGTAAAAGCTCTGGACTACTCTCTCGGCGCCCTCCTCGCTCAAAAGGACTACAATGGCCATGAGCAAGCCATTTATTATCTAAGCAGGACTCTCATAGGAGCGGAATCTCGCTACAACCCTATTGAGAAAGAGTGTCTAGCTCTCATCTTCGCTGTTCAGAAGACACGACATTATTTGGTTGGCCAAACCATACATGTCATCTCCAGAGTGAACCCTTACGTCTTCTCATGACGAAGCCAGGGTCACTAAATTCAAGGTTGGCTAAATGGGCACTTCTATTGTCTCAATATGACATGACCTTTACTCCTCAGAAGGCAGTTAAAGGTCAGGCCCTTGCAGAGTTCTTGGCTGCTCATCCCGTTCCGGAACATTCAAAGCTTCACGAAGACATCCCTGATGAAGTCTTCGAGTCTAATGCAACCTCAGTAGAGGAAGTGTGGCAGATGTTCTTCGACGGAGCATCGCGAATGGGCCCCAAAGGCAAGATTATTGCCGGAGTAGGGGTTGTGTTCATCTCCCCACAGGATCACATCCTTCCCAGAGCATTCTCCTTGACAGAATCATGCTCCAATAATGTAGCGGAATACAATGCTCTGCTCATTGGTCTCCAGCTCGCCCATGGAATGGGGGTACGCTACCTCGAAGCTTATAGCGATTCAAAGCTGATCATCAGTCAAGTCAAGGGCGAATATGAAGTCCGCCATGAGGACTTGGTGCCTTACTATCATACAGCCATCGAACTGGCTAGCCTATTTGAAGGCTTCTACATTGGGCACGTGTCCCGATCTCAAAATACTAAGGCAGACGCTCTCGCTGCATTAGCGACGACGCTAGCCTTACCGGCCGACACCGAGTATCACCTCACAGTCGCGACCCGGCATCTCGTATGCTCTAAGCATATGCTAAAATCCGAGAGGTCCATAATTCTCCACGGATCTTGAGCCAAGGGATTGGAGCTTCCCTCTCATTGACTATGCTCTGCACGGTCTGCTTCCTGACGATCCTAAAGAAGCGGCGTCCATCAGACGAAGATCTCTCCGTTTCTACTACGATCCTACTTTGAAGACACTCTACCGTCGTTCATATGACGGTGTCCTCCTCCATTGCCTCCCTCATTCAGAGGCACAGGAAGTGCTTAAGGAAGCACATGATGGCATTTGCGGAGCTCACCAGCCGGGTCCAAAGCTTAAAGACAGGTTGCACAGACTTGGGTATTACTGGCCGACCATGATAGCCGATGCCACCCAATATGCACGAAGGTGTAAAGCATGCCAAGTCCATGTAGACTTCATACACCAGCCTTCGGAGTTGCTCCACCCTACTGTTGCTTCATGGCCATTTGAAGCATGGGGAATCGATGTCGTAGGGCCAATCAGCCCCTCTTCGGCAAGAGGTCACCAGTTTATCCTGGCAATAACCGATTACTTCTCAAAATGGGCAGAGGCCATACCGTTGGCCGAAGTCAAAACCTCCAATGTGGTTCACTTTATCAAACACCATGTCATTCATCGATTTGGTGTCCCCAGGCGGATCATCCACGACAATGGTCCCCAATTCATAAGCCAAGTATTCTACCGGTTCTGCGACAAATACTGAATTCAGAATGTGGCTTCAACTGCCTATAATCCCACCGCCAATGGCTTGGCAGAAGCGTTTAACAAGACGATCATCAAGCTGCTCAAGAAGTTCGTCTCCTCGAATAAGCGAGATTGGGACGAAAAGCTGGGTGAATGTCTCTGGCTTACCGAACCACAGTACGGACACCGACAGGCAATACGCCTTTTTCCCTGGTATATGGGTGCGAAGCGGTTATCCCATTGGAAATCCAGGTGCCATCATTGCGGGTAGCCCTGACTACTAAAATGACATCAGAAGACAATGATCGCCTGCGTCTTCAAGAGCTCGAAGCCCTAGACGAGAAGCGGCTACAGGCTCAGCAACACATCGAGCTATATCAGGCTCGGATGTCAAAGGCCTTCAATAAGAAGGTTAAGCAGAGAGTCTTCCAGAAAGGAGACCTGGTCTTAGCCGTCAGACGACCGATGATTATGACGCACAAGACTAAAGGCAAATTTCAGCCTAAATGGGAAGGACCGTTTGTAATAGAGACAGTCTATTCAAACGGAGCATACCGCCTTATGACTGCAGATGGCAACAGACTCATGATGCCGATTAATGGCAAATTCTTAAAGAAGTACTATCCTTAATCAAGGATCCTTCTCTCGATCAAGTTAACATTACACCTCTGATCGAGACCCCCGTGTCCGAAATGCGCACACAGAGAGCCTTTCTCTTCCTCCAAGCGAGACTATACAGCCATAAATAAATAGGAACTTGGCCGTGCACTGCTTATCTTAAAGGAGAATCAGGGTTATGCAGACATTAACCCGATAATCCAATATCCTTAGCGATTAAGGATAGAGGAAAATGTTGGCCTGTAAGCCCAACATAAATCCTCGACAACTCATCATGCTGAGGGGAATAGCATGACTAGCCCAACTCAAACGGTAGTTGGTAAAGGCATATCAAACCCGTTGATAGCTGGGGGTTTGCTAAAAATCCTAAGGGACCTGTTCCCACTTGATTCCCTCTCCAAAATCACTTACCAATTCTCATCCATAGAATGGTAAGACCACATATATATTCCGCTGTTACGTTAACATTAAACCTATGACAGCAATTCTCTCGTCTCTCCCCGCGAGAACGAGACCTCCAAAATCGCCTACCAATTCTCATCCATAGAATGGTAGGGCCACATATACATCTCACTGTTATGTTAACACTAAACCTATGACAGTGATTCTCTTGTTCCTCCTTGTGAAAACAAGACTCTTTAGTATCACCTACTTTGAAATCTGGTGGCTTCTCAACCAGTTATGTCATTGCGACCTCTGAACTGGCAGATAGCCAAGTTTCACTTATCTTGAGCTTAGTGGCGTCTTAATCGGTTATGTCATTGCGACCTCTGAACCAGCAGACAGGTAAGTCTCAATTTTGAGTCCTGTTGACATTTACAAAAGACAGGTCTCGATACTTGTTGACATTTACAAAAGACAAGTATCATCTACTTTGAAGCTTGGTGGCTTCTCAACCAGTTATGTCATTGCGACCTCTGAACTAACAGATAGCCAAGTTTCACCGCCTCTTGAGCTTAGTGGCGTCTCAACCGGTTATGTCATTGCGACCTCTGAACCAGCAGATAGCTAAGTCTCAACTTTGAGCTTGTTGACATTTACAAAAGACAAGTCTCAACTTTGAGCCTGTTGACATTTACAAAAGACAGGTCTCGATGCTTGTTGACATTTACAAAAGACAAGTATCACTTACTCTGAAGCTTGGCGGCTTCTCAACCAGTTATGTCATTGCGACCTCTGAACTGGCAGATAGCCGAGTTTCGCCAACTTTGAGCTTGTTGACATTTACAAAAGACAAGTCTCAACCTTGAGCCTGTTGACATTTACAAAAGACAGGTCTCAATACTTGTTGACATTTACAAAAGACAAGTATCATCTACTTTGAAGCTTGGTGGCTTCTCAACCAGTTATGTCATTGCGACCCTGAACTGGCAGATAGCCAAGTTTCACCTACCTTGAGCTTGGTGGCGTCTCAACTGGTTATGTCATTGCGACCTCTGAACCAACAGACAGCTAAGTCTCAATTCCAAGTCCTGTTGACATTTACAAAAGACAGGCCTCGATACTTGCTGACATTTACAAAAGGCAGGTATCTTCCCCTTAGCCCCGCAAAGGGCTAACCTCGAGACTGGCTACGTCTTAATCGGTTATGTCATTGCGACCTCTGAACCAACGGACAGCCACGTCCTATTACCCGATCCAACAAAGATTACGTTCTCAAGCGAGAACAAGATCAGAGACTCAGCGGAAGTCAAAACAAAAAGAAGAATTTCCATTAATGCCAAAAAGATGGGATACATGGAGGTATATATACAATGACCTACAAGCGTGCAGTGTAAGTTCTGAGCCGTTCTCCAGCGGAAGCTAGCCTCGTTCTCCGGTCATCAGCAGCCTGGGCAAGTGCCAGTGATCTCAGCTCAGCCTCATCAAAGTCCACCGCCTGGGCCAGACGAGCTTCAACTTCCGCCAAAGTTGCCCTTTGTGACGACTCCTGCTGCGCCAATTCCTCATTCTGAGTTCTGAGCTGCTCAAGCCGCGCAGTCTCTTCCAGACGCACCGGTATGGCCTTGGATAGGAGGAGATTCGCCTTCCTGATCATTTCCTCAGCCCTCTTGATCTTATCCTCAGCGCCGAGAAGAGCACTGGTGGAAGCGTCAATCGCACTTCCAACCTCTGCTTGCCTTGTTTCCAAGGATTTCAAGTCAGAGAAGATAGCCTCAGCAGCCTCCTGAGCAGCAAGCCGGGCCTCGTGCTTTTGGGCAACAAGACAAGCGAGCCGCTCATCAGCTAAAGACACCGGGTCTGAACGATAGAGACGGCGCCACTCCTCTACAGCCTTCTCAAATTCATCCACCAGGAGTTCTAAAGCAGCAGCCTGATGATACCCATCAAAGTCCCGAATGCTCTCAATGTCACGGGAGAGGACCACCTTCAGCTTTGAGAATGGTACAGGCGAGCCCTTTAAAACCAGGTCGATAGTTTGCTCCAAGCTTCTATAAAAGCTATCGACCAGGTCACCTATGTAATCATTCTCGGCCTCAGCCATTTCTGGTAGGGAGGCAACCTCGGAGTAATCTACCAGCCTAGTCGACACCGTCGCGGAAGAAGCAGCGGGAACACTGGCAGCAGCAGGACTAGCCGAAGGCGATCTCGGCGGAGTCCTCATCGAAACCAGCACGCCAGCCACCGCGGAGGTAGGACTGGCAACCACCTCTTGAGCAGCGGGCTCGACCACCAGGGTCGGGGAAATAGGGTCTGTGATCACCCTCAGTGCCGCACTCGGCAAAACAGTCGGCACCTCACTCCTTGATGTGATTGGGAGTGAGGATACCTCCGGGACTGCCGCCCCTTCAACCTCTGGTCTTTCAGCTGATTTGGGCTGATAAGAGGGCAGATCGCCATATAGCACGTCCAACACAGCAGCGTCCGCCGCGATCGAAGCGCTCAACTCACCCTCTGACCCCTCAGGGGAATCCTCCGGCTCCTTCGAAGCTGACGCATCCTGAGGCCGAACACCTGCAACAAAACCATGGTCAAAAAGGAGATACAACAAACAGAAGAGGCCCAGAAGTCGTCGTCATACCGAAGGCTGATGTCGCCTCAAACATTCCGTCGGCCACATCAGCCTCCAAGGGCTCCATCGGAAAATTCTTGGCGGAATCGACACGAATAGCCGGCCCGCTCTCGCTCGCGGAATATCCGCCGGACCACTCCACAGAGCTCGACGCCACAGTACCTCCTTTCGAAGTCTCAGCACCCGAGAGACCAATGTCGGCCGCATCATCTCCGGATTCCTCCGAGTGGGCGAAGGAACCTGCCGCAGTCCCATAAGTAAACAGGGGATCATAATGTTCCCCTTCCTCTCCGGCCTCCTCAGCTCTTGCAACAAGAAGCAAATGATGAATTATTTGGAATACACCAAAGGCGTATTATATGGATGGGGTCAATCCTACCAGTAGTCAGTCCAGCAACCGACGGTTCAGCCCCTAAGGGAGCAGCAGGATGAAGCGCTGCAGAGGGTTCACCCTCTACTACGATTGTAGGAGCCTGGCGGCGAGGCTTCTTCGCCAACGACTTCCTACGGGATCCACTCCCCCGCTTTCTCTTGAAGTGGACGTCAGGGTCCTCTTCCTCCACTTCTTCCACACATTGTGGGGGAGCTGTCCCTATCACACCAGAGCCGGCTCCATGGGTATCAGCACCACGAGCATCAGCTCCCGTCCCCGCCTCGAAGCGAGGACTCCCTGCATCAGAAGCCTCTCTATCATCTACAGCGATGAACTCCTCTATGCTAGGAACACGGACTCGTTTGCCCTCCTTCCTCTCAGAAGCCTTCTGCCTCATCCGATGAGAGATTAACCTCACACCCGAACGGTTGGCATTAAATCCAAGAGGTGTGGAGTTGGAAGCCGCATACCATTGGCAGAAGCACAGGGTCGTCCGAAGGCCGGGATCCTTCAACGGCGTGCGTAGCCACGCCCCAGTGCCATCCGCAGTAAAGAACCGCAAGGCACGGGCCCCATCAATAAGGTTCCCCATGAAAGCCAGGTCCGAGTTGGGGTTGCCCACGTACAGCTGGTCGTACCCGAACTGGCGGGCAAATCGGCTCGGGACGTAAGGCTCCAGGTAGCAGGTATCCCCACTCCTGTACAGCAAGTGCGAGGGCCGAATGCTGACCAGCCACTCGAAAACGCCCCGACTCATGGAAGACCGCCCCGACCCCGCATCTCGGAATTCCTTGTTGTATCCTGCACCCCGAATGCGAGGAAAACAGCGGAACAGGCTATAAGCGTCATGACGACGCACTAACTTACGGGCCTCGGCCACGTAGGTTTTCATCCAAGAACAGCCTTCGAATCGGCGGAGAAGCGCCGTTCGAACGCCCTGCGGAGGGTCCTCCCCAGCTCCAATCAAAGTAGGGCAGTGTAAGGCGAACCACGCCATCAAGTAGGTGTACGGTAGACCTACCCTAGGATTGGGTCCGTCACAAGGCAGAACGGCACCCATCCCTCTCCTCGACGCCGGTGGCCTGCAGAAAGCCTCCGTTAGTGTGCGAAGGCCCCTCTGAATACAACACACCATGGCCGGGAGAAGACCCAGACGGTGGCCATGGACCAAGCGAACGGCAAGCAGCAAGACATTCGGGTGGACGATGTCACCCGAGGAAGACGGCACTACACATTTCTTTAACCAGATGGTCAAGAAACCGGCCAGCAGTGCCTTCCGAGACATAGGCTGACGAGCCTGGTGGTGAAAGCTCCAAAGGACATCACCTTTCTCATAAGGACCATCGTCTTCTGTCACGACGATGTCCCTTTAAGCATGCGTCTCCATCCGTTCCAAGATGTCCTCTTCAGCAACTCAGCAATGAGCTGCTTTAGGAGCATTCTTCATATCCGGGAACAAGTAGCTCCCCCAGCTCTTTAAGCGCTTCGAGCTACCTTTGCCACCACCATGGATGCTGGAACAAATATGCAAGTGGCACATTAACTCCCGATAAGTCTCGAGTAAAGCAGGCTCCTGCTTCTCCAGGAGAGCTAACTCCGTTTCGCATGGAGAGTACTCTTCATACGGGAGAGACCCGAAAGGCAGAGCAGAGATTTCCCACATCTCATGCAAGGCCATACCCAACTCGCCAACCGGGGTGAAGAAGGTCCCCGAAGCTGGGCAATACAACTCAAGGATGGCGTAGAAGCACGCCACCTTCATCTCAATGCCGTAGCAGGTCGTCCTGACGGTCTCATAGAGGTTCAACCTCTCCAAGTCCTCCTTGAAGTGAGCGAGGATGTAGTTGGTCAACTCCGCCCACCATGTCTTAGGAGGATGAACCCAACCGGGAGCCCTGAAGTCAGTGGCAGGGTAGTTCCCGTTAACTGCGCAGAACTGGGTGCCAAAGGTCTGCGCCACAGCCGGGTTCTCTCCCACTGGAAGTTCCCGCGATACCTTCCCAGGGTATAGCCCCATTATGCTGTGGGGAGGGCCCGCCCTTGAATAGCCAGACTGAAACGTCAATCTCCCAACATGGACGGATTCGACGCTTCGGCTCACGCCCCACGCCATCTTCCGAGCCTGAGTCACATTCACGAAGGAAGACAAAGGAAAGTGCCGTTTAGTGGACGGAAGATAAAACTTCTCGCCATCCAATTGAAAGATCCATTGTCCTTCGCCTGCCTGTAACTAGCGATCGGGATCGGGTGCGGCGTCCCCGAACATAAAGTCGGGCTTTCTGTAAGTCCGACGGTCAATATCCTCAAGAGGGGCCGTGGTCAAGATACTCCGCGTGGTCTGCGGATGACCGCCTTGGATGAGTGTATCCCGGACAAGGGAGCTCCGCTCACTGAACAAAGAAGTCTGTCCATAGAATTGCAGGCTGATGTTACCATCTGCTCGACTGGTTAGCCCGAACAGACTGTTCGGGAGACCGGAGGTGTAATGCACTGTAAAGACAGAAATGAACTATAATTAGTTCACCAATCAAGTGGATACGAAGACATAAAGATTCACTAAGGCATAGCCTCGCTCAGCGAGCAAGGCCAGCAAGGCGATAGTCTCGACAAAGCTTGGTCTCGCAGACAGGACCGCATGCTGCAGAAAACGTCGGAAGAACCGACTTCGCTCAAGCAGGAAGTGGTATAGCCCTAAAGGCTGACGTCATCAAGAGGGTATTATGGTCAAAAGTCATCATCACTGAGAGGACATATTTGAGTCCTGTTCCTCAAACAGGACGAAGACAGCCCAAGTAATGGCTTCGTACGGAAGCCTAAAGAAGAACTGTTCAGTTCTTAATTCCCTGCGCAAGGAGAATAGGGAAACTCAGGAAAACAAGTTCCCTAATGAGGACGGATCATATTCGATCGTCCTGATAGCCGAAGATAGGCTTTGAAAGAGAGCGAAGTCTCTAATCAGATAGGAAAATCCCTTACCGGTGACTGGTCGCTCGATGACCGGAGGAGGAGGGCCTCCGCTGCAGAAGTCGCCTCTTCTTTGCCCGCTCGTCTTTTGGGCGCCATTGAAGAGCCGCAAGAGTTCTCAAAGATCTCTGAACGAAGAAGGAAGAAGGAAAAGGAAAAGTCAAAAGTTCTCTGAAAAAGGAGACCTTTTCCTGCTCAGCCCGATCGGGCTTTTATAGGCCAATCAGCGCCTGAAACGAGGCCTCGAAAAAGGGCACATGCCGCCGTTTCGAATTAATTCGAAACACCGCCTGAAGCGCCCGAAGCGCCTTCCCGAGAAGCGCTGCTTCGATTCCACTAAGGATTAATTTCGTACTGGAGCAAAGTGCGGACTTCGCACAATCCTTCAAGGACTTCGCCGAGAGGCTTACCTTAGCCCTCTAAAAAGGCGCTGCTCGTGGGACATGCCAGTCTCGCGAAGATCATTCAAAGAAAGGACTATGTCTTAACTCCGCACACAGTTTAGCCCCGCTATGACCAAACTCTCAATGAAAGCAAGCAAAAATCAGATGATTGGAAGATGAACCTTCATTGACTTAAAAAGAAAGGTACAGTGATATTACATCAAAGTTGTGCTTCATACAACACACCCAGTTGCTTAACAAGGTCATTTGCGCAAAAGGCATACAAGTGGTTTTATCAGCTTCTAAATCAAACCGACTGGACAAGGAAGGCCTTCTTCCTGCATAAGGCCGTAATCAGTGGTGCCGCAAGGACACGGTCATTATTCTCCACAAAAATGGCAGATCTTGCCAGGCCATTTTTGTTGAAGCCTGGCAATAAAAACTTATCGCTGCCAACACGATAGATCACGTATAATGGGAATCGGCAGTGATACCAGTGATCTAACGGGTGTAATGCCCGTTTTTCCGAAGTGGTTCGCCCCCAAAGGCCACCAAAGTTGAAAGTCGGCGATGATGCCGGCGATCCCACAGGCGACGCCCACTATCTTGAAGCGGATCATCTCCGGTAAAAGCGGCAGCCAGCCTCACCTTAGAACGAATCATCTCGGATAAGAGACTGCCGACAGTCTCTGGGACACACACCTGTTGCCCCAAATTGTTCCTCCTGCTTAAAAGTAAAGCTTCAACCGGGGAAGCATAAGGCAATTTTATGGTTCCTTCCATCAGATCACAAATTGGCGAACGTAGCCCACTACAACGCAAATCAGAACAGATTAGCAGTGTAACACAAAGGAGGCTACAAAAGAACTAAATCTTTGGGTCAAAGCAACCCAATTTCAGTTAATGCAGATGATAAGCCTCGTTTGCACAGCACTGATGGGCTGGCTCAGCAAACGCCAAGTCCTAGCCTCACCTATACGGCTAGCCAGACCGATCCGGTGGGACACAGTCTTAGCTCCGCCTATATGGCAAGACTGGCTCAACTTTTGAAGAAACCAAGTCCCAAGTTCTGCCTGCGTAGCGGACTTAATATGCAGTGATCTTTCTTTGATCAAGTCAAGGTGATAGCTTCGCTGGGAAGCTATGCTGAAATTCTTCTCTGCAGACTAGCCAATTGCAAAGAGGAGAGCGAGGGAAGCTAATCCCTGAAATGACTATTAAAGCTAAGGGAGATGAACTCCCTAAAATCGGTGAAGTCGTGGAATGATCAAGACTTACCGGTCCTTGGCCGGATAACAACCAGAGTGGGCATTCCCACTAATTTAGAGATCTGAATATCTTTTTCAACCAAGAGAAGAGAAGAAGGGTAGATTACTTCTCTTCAGAGGACCCCAAGCGTCCTATTTATAGGCCTCATGGCCTGAGCGCAACCACCTCAAGCGTGGAAGCACGAGCGCATTTAAGGCATTGATTACGCCTTGATAAAAGGGACGGTTTCCCTAGGAACCGTGCAAAGGGAGAAAACGTCTTCCTCATAAAGGCACTCATGGCGCCTTGAAGAAAGGGAATATCCTTTCTTGGAAAGATACGGTCAGAGGATATCTTCCTCGGTCAACGCAAGAGAAGGAGTTATCTCCCTTGAAAGCAACCCACGGCAGTTGGCCTCGGAAAAAGCAACGGACGTTCCAGAGCGAACCTACCTCCGGAAGCCAGACGCGGAGCTACCCGCACGCGAAGCAGAGTCGCGAATCTGTATGATTCTTCGGCGAATTTATCCCAAAGCAGGATTGACGGCGAAGCTGAACTCAACCATCATGGCGATGTTCATACTCCATACACCATCAAAGCAGTTCAAAGTGTTTCGAAGTCTGGGCTATTGCAGACTTTCGAAAACTTTGAAGGGGGTCTTGTTGACACTTAAAAAAGACAAGATTCTCATTGGTCTGAACAATGTCTAGTGACAGACGAGCTGAAGACCAGTTTTCACCCATCTCCAAGGGACAAGGAAGCAGCTTGGACTCCACTGATCCAGCAAGCAGAACAGTGAACCCGGATTGTTTCTAAACAGACCTCAGCAGGTCTACGATGCTAGCGTTTAGCATTACATGAGCCCAAAGGGATAGCCTCGCATGAGAGACTAAGGCCATCCGACTTCGCCTTGAAGTCATCCAAAACCTCGCCAGGAAGCTAACTTCTAGCTTCACCATAGAAGACTTTCAGCTTCGCCGAAAAGCCACTTTCGGACTTCGCCAGAGATCGTCTCTAGCTCCGCTATTGGTCTGCTATGGTCAACCTTTGACCAATCAAATCTCCTGATGAGATCGGATCCAATCAAATTAAATCCAATCGGGATTCAAATATAGCAGGTGATTGCCACAATCTCTTGACTCTCTTGAAACGAGTAAGAGGATCAGAGGAAATCCTCCAACGATATGGAAAGGATCATAACAAATCGGAAAGATCAACCGACTTGCCTACTTCTAGCTTCGCAGAAGCTGATCTTAGCCTCGCAGTAAGGCTACTTTCTAAATTCAAACAGATTCGGTTCAATCTATTTCCATATCTTCAAGGGGACGATCATACCCTTGCTCGCCCTATAAATAGCCCACCAAGGGTACAGGGAGAGGCATCGGATTGGGAGATCGGAGATACATATCTGGATCAACAGACAAAGACGGACGAAGCGCACGTAGAGAGGACTCCACAAGCAGGGGCTTCTTCACAACGCACCGCGCGTTCTCGAATTTAGAGACCTTTTTAGAGAAATACTTCTCTTTTCAGGGTGTTGATGCCCTAGCAACCCCTTTTTCTCAAGGAATCTCCGGAACCAGGCGAGAAGGAATTCCTCACAGGAGGCGGTTTTGAGAAGTAGCAAGAGGGTTCTACCAGCCCTCTATTCTCTGATTCCCGGAACCAGGCGAGAAGGGAATCCCATCGCTCGCATCGTCAAAGGGACAAAGTGGTCGCGCGCTGACCAGACTCCTATCGGCACATTTCCCCAGAATCTCTGAGGAGATCTACTTGTAATCTTTTTAAGAATACTTGTAATTTAGCTCCTCAAACTCTTTTTATTGTAAGTTTTTCCCTTTTGCAAATTAATGGAAAACAGTATCATTTCATGCTTGTGTATCTTGATGATGTAATGTGGAAGAGACCAAAATTCTCCTCTTATGGGCTATGCGCTGATTGCCTCCAATTCAAGGTAACATCGTAGTTAAGAACTCAAGGTAAGCTTTTGGTGAAAAGAAGGTAAGTTTTTATTTCTTTTCTTTCCTTTCTCTCATTTTTGTAAATTATATCACCACCTCTTCCAACTCTTTTTCTTCCACTTCATTTGTACATATTCGCTTCATTGTTTTCTGATTTTTCCACCTTCTATTCTTCCACTTTCTTCTTAACTTTAACCTATAACTATTTTTCATTTTCATAACTTAAAAACAGAGAAGAACCTTCGTTATATTTTCTTAAAAGATTTCAATAAAGAACTGTAACGCTTCCATCGCAAACCCTCCTTGTGGATCACGACCCGCATAGCCACTTGCTATAACGGAAGAATTGAGCACTTGCACATTTTTATTATAAGTCCTGAAATTCCGTATTTTTTGTGCAGGTTTAGCCTCAATCAACATACAGTAAAATGTTGTGAGTGAGAGGATTTACGTCAATATGATTATTGAAGTGACTAATACTTACTCGGGCGGGAGTGTTATGGTTTTTGTCCGCCAAAATTAATGACAAATTCGTGGCTATTATGTGTGCCACGTCTCGCCGGCTGAAAAACTCTCTCAGCTGGCGGCTGAGGTACATTTGATATAGTGCAAAATGTACCTCAGCCGACAGCTGAGAGAGACTTTCTCAGCTGTCACTTTAATATGGTCGCAAACTCACTACAACTTGGTCGCAGCCCACTGTAACATGGTCGCAGTCCTTAAAAAACATATAATTTCAGTGTAATTAGGACTGCGACCATAGCAGTAGTCTTCAGAAAAAGACTGCGATCAAGGTCGCAGTCTTCAGCAAAAGACTGCGACCTTGGTCGTAGTCCTTAGAAAAGACTGCGACCATGGCAGCAGTCCTCATAAAATCACTGCGACATTATCGCAGTCCTCATATAAAACTGCGACCATGATACCAGTAGCCAAAATAGTGGATTGTATAAATATATATATATATATATATATATAATATATATATATATATATATATATGTATGTGTGTATATATATATGTATGTGCATATATATATGTATGTATATGTATATATATGTATATATATATGTGTGTATATATATATATGTATATATATGTGTGTGTGTGTGTGTGTGTGTGTGTGTGTGTGTGTGTATATATATATATATATATATATATATATATATATATATATATGTATGTATGTATGTATGTATGTATGTATGTATGTATATATATATGTATATATATAGGGGTTACTGTACCTCAGCCGCCAGCTGAGAGAGTTTCTCAGCCGGCATAACGTGGCTTCATATTAGCCATAGAGAAGTCAAAAAATTAGGCGGTAAAAGGAGACCCTCAACCACTTTTTGTTACCCAATGACTGAAGTACCCTCAGTTTCACTTTTAACCTGCTACAACTGTTCCTCCACTAAAAAAATTATAGATCGGAAAATTTTGAGCTTTTCAAGCAAAAAAATTACAGATCTCGATAACTAAATTTTAGAAAAATAATTTATTTTAAAAGAATGCAACCATGGTCGTACTTATGTTTAAATTTTTTTTGAAAAGATGTTTTAATCATAATAAAAATCTATTACCGCCACTTGAAACCGGTTTTTTTATTTTCTTAAACTGCAACCGAAGTCGCAGTTTCTAAAAAGAAAAATTTTGGATTTAATATTTTTAATATTATTTTCACTTTTTAAATTTATTTTTGTTTTACATTGCGACCTTGATCGCAGTGTTGTAGCCTTTTTTATTTTTTCGATTAGGGGTATTTTTTCGACCTTCCTAAGCCAAATAGGATACTGCGACCGTGGTCGCAGTTTTATGAAATAAGAGTCGAAGTCATGGAAGCAGTGACAATAATCTCGTAAGTTAATTAATTAAGATGATTAGAAGATTGCGACTTCGGTCGCAGTCTTATATAACAGCAGTCTCTTTGAGAAAGTTTTGTTTGATAACAATGCGACATTGGTTATAGTATTTTTTTTATTAAGTAATCTAAATAGGATACTGCGACTATGGT
>JAVJIF010008421.1:155000-170000 GCA_038442645.1 Agave tequilana
TATGGGAAAAGTGTTCCTAGTAGGTCTCCTTAGATTGTAATATAAGCAGATGGCTTAAGACTCCAACATCCCGATTTTTTTTCACGATCTGACTGCACATTATCATATTCATGTTATAAGATATATACATATAAAAAATCACGTGATTTGAAATTTGTTTACTCTATTTTCTTTGGGTTCAAACATTAATGATTTTTAAACAGTAGAATAAAATGGAACGATTAGATCAACGAGTAAATGAATTTCAAATCACGTGATTTTTTATATGTGTGCATCTTATAGCATAAATATGATAATGTGCAGTCAGATCACAAAAAAAATTGAGATGTTAGAGTTTTAAGTCGTCTCCTTAGATTATAATCTAAGGAGACCTACTAGAAGCACTTGACCCTATATGTGTGTGTAGGGGTTTATATACCTTAGCCCCCAGCTGAAAGTGTTTCTTAGCTGGCGTGATGTGGCATTATATCAGCCGCATATCTGAGGAAAGTTTAGGTGCTATAAAGACAAAACATCCCACTAAAAAAGACCATCAATCAATTTACCGTTGCAGAATGACTAAAATACCCTCAGTTTTACTTTTAACACGGCGAAAACTATTCCTCGCCAAAGAATTATAGATTTGAAATTTGAGTTTTTTAAACCAAAAGCAGTTTCAGTAATATCGAGTACAAAATTTTCAAATCATCCATACCAAAATTTTAATTTATAAATAAGATCTGATCAAGATGACAAGTAAGAAAGCATCCGCCGAAAAAGGTAAAAAAACCGTGAAATCCTAAATTATTGGGTGCCCTAGCAAAAGTTTTATGGTTTTTTCAGAAAGTTTTTCAAAATTTTGTATTTAAAGATTTTTTTCACCTTTTTAATAACAATTCGCTTTAGATCGTTGTCTCGTCTCTAAAAAATTTCGATTTCAGCGTTTAATTTTCTAAGAAATAAAATTTAACTGAACATTTCGATTAAAAATGAGTTTTTTATTAAGATTTTGAATCTTTTGATTTCAAAAATACTTTAGAAAATAATTTTTTAAAAGAATGCGACCATGGTCACATTAATTTTCAAAATTGTTTTATCTACACAAGCCTATAGCCCCAAAAACAAATACTCATCAAAAATGAAAGTATTATCTATACAAGCCTACAGCCTCAAAAACAAGCACTTGTCAAAAAAAATTTGACAAAGCCACCTCTGAGTAAGTTATTTTTTTTTTTTTTTAAAATTTTCCTTCTAACTTTTGAGAAAATATTAAAATTGATATAACTCAGATCATAGTTGCAATTTAAATATAATCATCAAATTCTTAATTCATCAAGAACTAATTCATAGTAATAACAATAAAAATATTTTTTTTTTGTAGGGCTATTGCATATCAGGATCCTGATAATGTAATATATGTTGTTAGAAATGACATAGAGGATCTACTATTTAAGAAAGATTTAAATTCTAATGTCATTTATTTTTACATGAAGCATCTTAAAAATAGGGGTGGACTGAAAAACTTATTCTTTCCTAGTGAAGCTTGAGTAATCCTATCTTTCATTCTTTAATTTGTTTTTCTTTACAAAATAATATAATATGTAAAACTGCGACATTGAATGAGACACTACGATCTTGATCGCAGTTATTATTATTGATCTTGAATAAAATGACTGAGAATTTAGTCGCAGTTATTATTCATCTTGAATAAGATAACTGCGATCTTGATAGCAGTTATTATTTTCATCATGAATAAGTTGAATGCGACCTTAGTCGCAGTTATTATTTATCTTGAATAAGATGACTGCGACCTTAGTCGCAGTTCTTATTATTCATCCTGAATAAGATCACTGTAACCTTGGTAGTAATGTATTAATACTTTAATGATATTATATCATATAAATTCAGATATTAATAATGTATTATATTTTTAATCTTTTAATATTTGTATAGTCTTATTTTGACAGCACGGTATTGTATCTAAAAATAGAAATCTGGAAAAATATTTCATCAAAAACAAACTAAAAGACTGGCTAGTGATACACATTATATATTTCCTGATCAATCATAAATACAGTATTAATGATGTTGGATTCCACTGGACCATGTTGATTTTTCGATTGCTAAACAGAAGAGTGATTTTTTTATAATTCTTTGGTTCCTGTGGATAAATTAAGCAACATCTAAATGGTATATCAAATAGATGCTAGATTAATGGTAAGTTAAACTTGATCTTACATTTTCATTTACTTTGAATTAAATGTCATGAATGTTATTTTTTTTGTTTTGTAAATGCAGAAAGAAAGAATGTTACAAATTTTTGAATAAGATTTCAATAAAAAGATGAAAAAAACTTATATAAAGTATGTAAAATGTCCCCAATAGGCTAACAAGTATATTTAATTTATAAGGTTTATATAAATTAATTTTATATTTATAGTTAAAAAATTTAATCTCATATATGCATTTTTTTGTATATTTTTAGTGTTGATTGCGTTATATATGTACGCAAATACATTGAAAGTATAGAATTGAATGCCCTTCAGCAGTTGATGTTGTAACAGATACGACTTTATAGAAGCTGAGAGGCGAACTTGTATACATGGTACTCGTAGACAAGAAAAAAGGTTGAGATGAAGAAACTAAAAAAATTAGAAGATGATATTTGAAGATTGACATGTAATATATTTTTATATTATGAATGTACATAAAAAATATTACTTTTGAGTTTTATTGTTTAACAGATACGAAATATAAAATGTGAACTTTCTTAAATATATTATTTATAAAGCATATTTGTTGGTCATCTTCAGCAAATTTTTGTACAATTTTTGCACGTGTTAAGGACTGCGATCAAAGTCACATTTACTTAATCAGTCGATTGTATCGACTATCAAAAGTGCGATACAGATCGTAATACACATACATTATAACAATTGCTCCCATTTAAACACTGCGACTTCGGCCGCAATCTCTAATTAAGGTACAATCTACAGTACATAGAGTAGTTTTAAAAAAATTAGTTTCAGTTAGCACTACGACCATGATCCTATTTTATAAAAATAACTTAAGAATGTGACACAGTTTATATAATTCACTATATTGTATACTGTATGTGTATTGCGACCTTGGCCGTAATACTGAATAAAGCAAGTCGCAGTTCTGAAATGCGACCCAGGACGTATTGATTAAAAAAGTATATACCAAGATACTATGACCATAATCGGAATCTTTAATAATAAATTCAATATTTTAATAAAGATACCGTAAAGATATATACATTTTGTTAAAATAAAAAATAAAAAAATTTTAAAAAAAAGTTAATTTGCAAATCATGTCATAATAAACTGTAATAAATCCAAAGAATATTAGTCTTGGAGTCCTCCCTCCATAAATGATTCAATTAAATAAATTCTTGCTTTTTTATCCAATTTTTGAAATCTCAACAGTCACCTAAATAACAGCTTTCGAAAACCACAATAATAAATTTTGATCATGTTCACGTTATTTGAGAGCATTACCTTTTGTACTTCCTGAATGTATTATATATTAAAGATCAAATTTTTACGAATAATTACGTATAGGGACGCTATGTTCAACATAAAATGCGATTTTTTACAATGAATCATGTAAACTAAGACTAAGATCGCAGTGAAAACCAAAACACTATGTTGACAATATATTTAAATAATTCAAAAACAGCGACAATGGTCCCAGTTCAAAAAGATTAACTAAAAACAAAATCTTATATGCGACCATGGCCACAGTGCTCATAAAAAAAAATTTCACTATTTTCAATCAATTAACAAAAAATACAACATAGTTAATTGATAACATAAATGAAAAGTTCTTAATGTAATAAACCTATAAAACAGGAGCATCGAATAACAAAAATATAAAATATTAATTGAACTGTGACACTAGTCACAGTTCAATAATATTCTTTCTACATTAAATAGTACAGCCTTGGTCGCATTCCTCGTATGACTATGCAAAAAATAACTCTTTTTTCATTCTCGGATGCTATAGGCTGATGCTATTTCCTCTGCGAATAAAATAAATAAAAATTCAATTCATGTGATAATGAAAAAAACATGCGTGATGCAAAAATTTTATTAAAAAAATTTATATAAATATTTGAAATGTCAAATTAAAATGCAAATGATATAAGAGAAAATTGGCATACCAATAATGTATAACCAGTCCTATATTGGCTCAGTTGTTAATAGTTTTCTTTACGGTACTTCACCTCCTTCTGTAAAAAATTTTCAAATCTAGATTTTATCCTGATGCACTTTTAGGCCTCCTCTTTGTAGACACAGGACCAAGAGGATCACGTGTTACCAATTCTTCATCGTCTCTCAATGCCACAACTGAAAAATTAGAATTAACATTAGTTTCAAACTACGATGATTGATCATTAAATGTCTTGAATTTGAAGTCATTACTGGTTTTTATAGAAAATCTTTTCAACACACTATCCAACTTAAAAAGATGGATATCTAAATCAGTCATCATTTCAATAATTGCATAAAATTTGATTGAAATTCCACAATCTAGTAGTTCCTCGCATACCTTGATTTGGAAAAGATTTCAAATCATGTTCACTTACAATATTCTTGTAACAAGCATCTAATCTTCATCTCTATAGTATATAATATTGTGATGTATGTGTAACAAGATTGCTCCATAAAATGCATAGAATATGTCTACAAGAAATCTCCTCGATTTCAAATAAGGCACAACTACAAAGAAAAAACATGAAGCTCACCACAATTCTCAAAACTGATCGTTTCCTAACTATCTTTTGATTCAGAAAAATCATCGACCAAATAAGATATTGTTGAGCCTTCATATTCTAACTCTTCGGAAAAGAGTATCATTACAGCTGCACATTCCTTTTGAAATAACTAAAAAATCTTTCTGGTATAAAACTTTAAAACTTATATCTTATATGAATTTGATGTACAATTAGCACACAATTCAAACATAGTAAGTCTTCTTGAGATTCAACTCTATGATGTCAGCGACAGCTTTATCTTATTAGTAGACAAACTCAACAAGTTTTCTGTTTGCATTCACAAACCTATCAGAGAAAAATAAGAGTCGCAGGCCTTTGACTGGTTGTCTTTTCAGCACAAAAAATATCCTTTAGATAAGCATTAACCCAATGCGTACGCAATCTGTACATCTTTATCAACCAACTGTCTTTTTCTTCGTCTATATGATATTTTTACTTCATCAATCTCTAACATTCCTCGCATGTACTTATATCATGGGAGAACTATCAAAAGTTGAAATCAATGACAAAATGATCTCCATACTTGTTCATCAGGAGAATTTGTTGCTCAGCAGTGTGTTTCTTCATATGCCAAAAACATTAACGGTGCGAGAAATTTGAAAAAACTATCTTCATAGCATCGCCTATCTGGGCATCCTGATTAGTAATGATCAATTTTGGTGTAACTCCGTGCACGAATTTAAGCCATTTATTAAAAAAAACCAAACAAATGTATCCCTTTACTTATCTGCAAGTAATGCACAACCGAACAAAATAGATTGTCAATGATGATTCACTCCAGTGAATGGAGCAAAAGGCAGATTCAAGTGATTAGTCTTATATGTTGTGTCAAAAACTACCACATCATGAAACTTAATAAGAATATATTGCTCTTTTATCAGCCCAAAAGACATTTCTTAGTGTGCCTCTGTTGGCCCAGAGGCCTTCCACTCTAGTTTAGATGATGATTAACTCATGTAGTTATGGTTGCTAATAATCTTGTGATTTTAGTTTCAGATTATTAATCAAGATATTAGTTGGTGATTGCTTCAACAAAGATGTTTTGCAAGCTTTCACATGGTGATTGAAGAGCCCGAGCATCAAGATCATACATAGCACTCATTGGAGTCAAGCTCGGTGGATCACAAAGTTTTGATCGAGTCGGCTTGGAGATGGCGCTCTACAAGAAGACATCGGTACCTAGTTTAGTTTGTGTTTAGATCCAAATTGTAAAGATTAGAATAGTATGATATGCTCAAGTTCACAACACACTCGTTTCACGTTTTGGTTTTCTGTTTTTGGTTTAACCGATCTTGGTTTGCATGAATAGATAATATATCAAAACAAGTTTACATGGTTTAATGTATATTAGATTTGTTCTATATGCATGCATGTTTTAACTATTTAAACAAACTTAGTTTGATAGTCTATTTCATATGTTTTATGTTTTGGTATTTCTAATAAAACATATTTATGGAATTAAAGTCAAAAACATGAATATATATATGTTTCTTGTATATTGGGTTTTTATCCATATGCAATATGCTTCATAGTGTTTAAATATCATGTTTTGTATTTGGATGAGTTTTGGACAAAACGTATTTTCTATTCAAAAATCTAAGTTTTGGAAAATACGATTTTTGGTTTTTGGCAAAATTTCTATAACACAAAAATGGTTCATAATGTTTGAAATTTGTGTTGAAATTTTAACACAAGTTTATATTTCAATGTAAAATGATAAAACTATTTTTGTGTAATTTTAGAGATTTTATGGGAATTTTTAGAATTAAAAATATCATGTTTTTTGACCAGAACTGCCTCTACCAGGCTAGGTCGGTCGACCGGACGGTCGACCGTACCAAGGAGCCGGTCGACCGTAGCGGTCGATCGACGTGGACGGATACGTGCACGCTGGCTGCCCCATAAGCCGGTCGACCGCACGGTCGACCGACTGAGAGCAACCCACTCTCGGGTTGCTCCCGGTCGACCGAGCGGTCGACCGGCCAGAGAGCCGTTGCTCTCTGGTTCTGGGGACGGTCGACTGCCCGGTCGACCAGTAGCTGCCAGCGATCAAAAATTGACCGTTGGCCGATTAACCGGTAGGCTAATTCTTGCAGTATTAGCTGCCAACAGCTAGTTTTGAAAAGGGGCTATAAATACCCCATTGGAAAGAGGTTTTCACTAAGAATTTTTGGGCTAAAATTTCTGAACTTTCTCCAGTGTTTGAACAAGTTTTAAAAGAGTTTCTTTGTGCTAAAAAGATCAATCTTATTGTTTTAAAAGTATTTCATTATTTCAAAGAAAATAATCTTTTGGGAATTTGGTTTAGTTCTATCATTCTATATCTTTGTGGTGATTTCTCAAGTGATTTTTCTTTGTTTTAAACACTTTGTTTTTCACACTTGAGCTATATCTACTATCTTATTCTATAGTATCCTTGTGTGGAAAAAGAGATTGTTTGTGGTTGTTAGACCACCAAGTTGTAAACCCAATCTTTGCTTGGCTTTGTGCTTTTCCCTCATTGTGTTGAGGAGGTTGTGCATTTGGGTTGTATCCCTCAAGTTGTGAGGTGATCCTTGTGTTGCTTGATTCTTATCCCTCAAGTTGTGAGGTGATTGTTTGTTGGCTTGGTGCTTTGCCTCAAGAAGGAAGTTGTGGTTGTAAAGAGAGGAGTTGGGTACTCCTTGTGATTGTATTGCCCCAAATCCTCGGTGGAGATTCCCTTTATGGGAGTCCTGTGTGGACAAGCTAGTGGAGTTGAAATCCTTCTATGTGAAGGCGGGGATGTAGAGTTGGGTGCTCGAACCTCGAAACATATCTTATTGTTTGCGCTTGATCCATTGACTCTCTCTCTCTCTTTATATTGTGCCTTGCATCATTTCATATTGTGCATTCATATTTATATGCTTGGCTTGGTTTGTGTGTGCATCACTTGTTGGTTGCACTTGAGTGTATATTGCAATTAAGTTTTTAAATTCCGCATTTAGTTCATAGATTAGCATTATCACCTATTCACCCCCTCTAGGTGATTTCAATTGGTATCAGAGCCTACGCTCCTGATATTTAGGTTTAACCACCTAGGAGTGAGATCTTGGTTTGCTAATCTTCATTTGCATTTTTATTTGCACACATTTAGTTTGCACTCATGGATAGCCCTCCTATGTTGATTTTTCTAGACATGATATTTGGAAGGCCAATATGAGTTGTCATTTGAAAACCCTAGGACATCTAGTTTATCAAGCCACCACTAAAAAATCCTACCTAAATGATAGCAAGCATTAAAAGGCAAATGCATTAGCCCTTAGGACACTTAGAGCATCTCTTAATAAAGATCTTTTACATGTGTTTGCTCATTATGATTTGGCTTTTGCAGTTTGAAGCATTTTAACTTCTCCCGAGCTTTCAAGGATTATTAACAAGATGAGGAGATCTAGGAGAGACATGTCCGACGAGCATTGCCTCATGGTCCAAGGGAAGGACTCCCTTGAGGTACAATCAAAATCTCAACTAGATAATAGCTCTAGTTCATATTGCTATGGGTGTTTTGAAGTTCAAAATTTAAATGTAGAACTTGCCTCAAAGCTTGAAAATCTTGTGAAAAAACATGACCTTTTGAAAAAGAAGCATTTTGAATTAAAGAAGAAATGAAGGATTTGTGCTCAACTTTTGAAATGATTTTGCAATAGAAGGAAGAGATTGCTAGTGAACGTGACTCACTTAAATCTCAACTAGACCTTTCCCTAAAAGAGATTGATGTTTTGAAAAGTAAAAATGATTGTGATGATGTTGTGAAAAACAATGAGGTTTTATCTTCAAAATTGGATTTTAGTTTAAAAGATAACCTTTCTTTGAAGAATGAAATTGATTTCATTACAAAATAATTAGATTTAGTTTTAAATAAAAATAAATCTTTACAAAATGATTTAGATTCTCATGTTTGCCATGCTAGTGTAGTTTCTTCTTCTAGCACACCTATTGCATGCTCCACTTTATCTTCAAGTATTGAAAATGATATAAATATTTTGAAGAAAAGTGTTGATTGTTTGGCTCCACTTTGAGCCATTGTGCCATGAACCACACACGCTTGGAATCCTTGGTTCGAAAGAAACACCATCCTTGCATGCACACCCATCACAGCATACACATGCTTCCCACGGTCACCACCATCACATGTATGCTCATGTGTACACTTGTACACATTGTGGTCGTAAGGGCCACCTTGCTAGATTTTGCTATGATCGCATACATGATGAAAATTTAGCAAATAGTTTTGTTTGAGTTAGGAAAGGTGCTAACCCCCATGGACTCAAAAGAAAATGGGTACCAAAGACCACATTTATACTTTTTTATGTAGGTGGGGGCTCTCGCATAATGTGAGAGTGTTGGTGCCTTGAGGTGGATGCGTTCCGAGCTTAAAGAGAACCATTGGATGAATCACTTTCAAGGGGAGTTTGGTGGAGAGGACCACCTTGGTTTGAAGAACTAGAGAGGTGCCTTCATTGGTTTTGGTATCTTTCTCTAACTCCCATTTTTGTTTACATGCTTTCATTTATAGCATGACATGTTTTATAGTTTATTATGCTTATGCCATGTTCATTAGATTAGTGTTATTCATGTTTAGTTACTTGAGACACTCATGTTTTATATGAATCTATATCTATGTGTTCTCATTTTATTTTTAACTAATATGTATGTCCTAGATCTAGTGCACATGCATATTCATAAAGGTCATATGATTTTATGACTTTTTTATATACTTTGAGTTTGATTATTATGATGAATACCTTGATTATTAGTTCATTGACATGCATGTATAGCTTTTTGAGATCACCCATGTTTATATGGACCCATATATTGTGTTCTCACTATTGTTTAGCTATTATGTATATCATAGGCCTAATAGCATGTGGATTTACATAATGATATCTTTTTATGATTATCATATTGATTTATTTATGACCCGTTTTATGCTTCATGTTTTGATTACTTGCTTGAATGTTAGTTTTCATTAAGATTAGGATATATACTTGTACAACTAGTGAGCTACAAATAGACCATTATATGTTTGTGCTTGAACGCTCATTTGTATTTATTAGATGTACTAGTATAGTCTAGTTTTGATGATTCATGCATTTGACTTGTATGCCTCATTTTACATGTTTTGTTTAACTTCATGTATATGTCCATCTTGTCTAAACTATCATCTATACATATACATCCTTGAGCCACGTGCCTTTATGCATATACTTTTGTGGACTCATTATGTTTCGGATATGTATGTATACTTTAGTTTGTACATGACATACATATGCCTTGAAGTTTAAATTGTTTTGATGATTTTCATGTTTTTAGGTAATTTCAATATTAAGTTTGATTATCCATTTTCATGATGATATGTTTCACATAACACTTGTACACTCACCTTATTTGATATTTCTCATGATTTAGTTTTCATGAGTACAATTTGTGCTATATGATTTTTGAGTGTTTGGTGATCATGTGATTTTCATGTTTCATGAAAAATCTTTTTGTTTATTCCTTGCTTGAAGGATTTCGTACTAGTTTAAAAGTTTTTCATATAACTAGTTCGTATTCTTCACATTGGTAGTAGTTTTCAAACATACTATATTTTCAAACCTATTTTTGAAAACCCCTACCATCAATGGCGGGATAGATGAGAGATCATGCCTATGTATGCTTCATATTGAAAATCATTTTAAACTTAAGCATGAGTTGGGTGGTAGGTTATATGAGATATACATTTGATCTTATTGTTGTTTCAATTGATATCATTGGATTCTTTCAATTGGTATCAATAATTGACATTTCTTGTATTCTCATATATTTGTATGTATGTATGCTTTCATTTCAATTAGTATCAATTTCGATTGGTATTAAAACTTTTCATACACACACACACACACACACACACATATATATATATATATATATATATATATATATATATATATATATATATATATATATATATATATATGTTTATTTGTGCTTATCATATTTCTATATTTTGGAGCACATGTTTTGTTTATGCTAAAGCTTAAATTTTTAATGACTATCATGTTTCAATTGATTTAATTTTCAATTGGTATCCATATCCAAGCTTTATCATAGTTTTAGTTGGTATTTCATAAAAGGGGAGAAAATCTTGTATGTTATCTTTCAATTGGCATTTTGTATTCCACTCCCTTGCTTTATGATAGATAATAATAATTTCAATTGGTATTTTATGTTTTAAAGAATAATAATTTCAATTGATATCAAGATTTATGTTTAGAAATTCAAAATTTGTAAAAATTTGTAATGTTTAATTTCAATTGGTATCAAGATTGTGTATTTACAATTGGTATGATATTGGTATCAAGATTTTTTTTTTGTTTTTCAATTGATATAGTTTCACATTTTTAATTGGTATCATGTTTGATTTGACCCCTTATTGACATTGTTTTGTTTTAGACAAAAAGGGGAGAACATTATGTTTTTATTTAATTGAAGAAGAATATTTTTTTATTTGGTTTGCATTTTACCCCTTTGTTGATGATTGACAAAAAGGGGGAGAAGAATTTATATTTCTATATGCATGTTTTATGTTTTTATTAAGTTCAAGGGGGAGAAGAATTTGTGTTTATATGCATGTTTTATTTTTTAGTTCAATTGGTATCATTAGCATTATTGGTGCATTATTGGTATCAAGAGCATTATTTAAAGAACATGTTTATTTGTGGTATCAAGAGCTTTAATTAGTTTTGTTTTGCAATTGGTATCAAGAGATTGTTTTGTCTAATGTTTATGTGTGGTATCAAGAGCTTTAATTAGTTTTGTTTTGCAATTGATATCAAGAGATTGTTTTGTCTATTATTTGTTTTATTTAATTGGTATCAAGAACATGTTTTTATTTAATTGGTATCAAGAGCATGTTGTTAAAATTTATGTGTTTTATGCATGTTGATGCATACATGTTTATGAGCATTCATTGCATATATTCTTTGTTTATCCCTATGCATGAGTTAAGGGGGAGCATCTTTGAAGCTTAACTTTAATCCATGCATATATAACTCCATGAGTTTTGTCATCATCAAAAAGGGGGAGATTGTTGGCCCAGAGGCCTTCCACTCTAGTTTTGATGATGATTAACTCATGTAGTTATGGTTGCTAATAATCTTGTGATTTTAGTTTCAGATCAATAATCAAGATATTAGTTGGTGATTGCTTCAACAAAGATGCTTTGCAAGCTTTCACATGGTGATTCAAGAGCCCGAGCATCAAGATCATACATAGCACTCATTGGAGTCAAGCTCGGTGGATCACAAAGTTTTAATCGAGTCGGCTTAGAGACGGCGCTCTACAAGAAGACATCGGTACCTAGTTTAGTTTGTGTTTAGATCCAAATTGTAAAGATTAGAATAGTATGATATGCTCAAGTTTACAACACACTCGTTTCACGTTTTAGTTTTCGGTTTTTGGTTTAACCGATCTTAGTTTGCATGAATAGATATTATATCAAATAAGTTTACATGATTTAATGTATATTAGATTTGTTCTATATACATGCATGCTTCAACTATTTAAACAAACTTAGTTTGATAGTCTATTTCATATGTTTTATGTTTTGGTACTTCTAACATAACATATTTTTGGAATTAAAGTCAAAAACATGAATATATATATATATATATATATATATATATATATATATAATATATATATATATATAATATATATATATATGTTTCTTGTATATTGGGTTTCTATCCATATGCAATATGCTTCATAGTATTTAAATATCATGTTTTTGTATTTGGATGAGTTTTGGACAAAACGTATTTTCTATTCAAAAATTCAAGTTTTAGAAAATACAGTTTTTGGTTTTTGGCAAATTTTCTATAACACAAAAATAGTTCATAATGTTTGAAATTTGTGTTGAAATTTTTAACACAAGTTTATATTTCAATGTAAAATGATAAAACTATTTTTGTGTAATTTTAGAGATTTTTTGGGAATTTTTAGAATTAAAAATATCATGTTTTTCTGACCAGAACTGCCTCTGCCAGGCTAGGTCGGTCGACCGGACGGTCGACCGTACCAAGGAGCCGGTCGACCGTAGCGGTCAACCGACGTGCACGTATACGTGCACGCTGGCTGCCCCATAAGCCGGTCGGCCGCACGGTCGACCGACTGAGAGCAACCCACTCTCGGGTTGCTCCCGGTTGACCGAGCGATCGACCGGCCAGAGAGCTGTTGCTCTCTAGTTCTGGGGACTGTCGACCGGTAGCTGCCAGCGGTCAAAAATTGACCGTTGGCCGGTCGACCGGTAGGCCAATTCTGGCATTATTAGCTGCCAACGGCTAGTTTTGAAAAGGGGCTATAAATACCCCATTGGAAAGAGGTTTTCACCAAGAATTTTTGGCTAAAATTTCTGAACTTTCTCCAGTGTTTTGAACAAGTTTTAAAAGAGTTTCTTTGTGCTAAAAAGATCAATCTTATATTTAAAAGTGTTTTATTATTTCAAAGAAAAATAGTCTTTTAGGAATTTGTTTGGTTCTATCATTCTATATCTTTGTGGTGATTTCCCAAGTGATTTTTCTTTGTTTTAAACACTTTGTTTTCCACACTTGAGCTATATCTACTATCTTATTTTATAGGATCCTTGTGTGGGAAAAGAGATTGTTTGTTTTTGTTAGACCACCAAGTTGTAAACCCAATCTTTGCTGGCTTTGTACCTTTCCCTCATTGTGTTGAGGAGGTTGTGCATTTGGGTTGTATCCCTCAGTTGTGAGGTGATCCTTGTGTTGCTTTGTGCTTATCCCTCAAATTGTGAGGTGATTGTTTGTTGGCTTGGTGCTTTGCCTCAAGAAGGAGGTTGTGGTTGTAAAGAGTGGAGTTGGGTACTCCTTGTGATTGTATTGCCCCAAATTCTCGGTGGAGGTTCCCTTTGTGGGAGTCCTGTGTGGACAAGCTAGTGGAGTTGAAATCCTTCTGTGTGAAGGCGGGGATGTAGAGCTGGGTACTCGAACCTCGAAACATATCTTATTGTTTGCGCTTGATCCATTGACTCTCTCTCTCTTTATAATGTGCCTTGCATCATTTCATATTGTGCATTCATATTTATATGCTTGGCTTGGTTGTGTGTGCATCACTTGTTGGTTGCACTTGAGTGTATATTGCAATTAAGTTTTTAAATTCCGCATTTAGTTCATAGATTAGCATTATCACCTATTCACCCCCCTCTAGGTGATTTCAGCCTCATGATCAGCCTCACTTGCAAAAAAAATTCTGGATCTGACTCTGCTTTCTCTTAAAAATATTTCATGACAGAAATAAACTTCTGCTAATATTATTTCTCCTGTGTTGAATAAAATCAATGACTTATTATAGACTTACTTGTTTACAACCTTCTCCATGATTCATTACATTAACAACACGAGAAATATTAGAATAACGCATTCTTACATCAACCAAATTGATCATAATGCTTCTACTTATCTTTGATCGATGTGTTTGATGATAGTAAAAGTGATGGACCTTATTTGAGCTTGATAAATCATGCGAATACGAATCATCAAACTTGGTAACCACTCAAAATCTTCTGTCTTGTAATAAATGCAAACAAATATGCATCTCAGCGGGACACTAAACTTTAATATCAATACGATGGTTGATGGTAAGTCTTTCTTATCTTTTGTCACCCTGCTCTTCACACCTTTCTTATTACAACAATATTTTCTACAAATAACTTCATGCGGAAGACTCTGTGACTTATCTATTCTTTTTTTCCTCAAGCTAAAATCGTTGTTCCTTGCATAAGCATTATAGAAGTTGTATGCTTCATCATTTGTTGCAAATTCCTGTCCTAAAAAAAAATAACGCTTTCAAATATTTCACCATGCAAATTCATTTCCTACCAAAAATCTGTTATATTAAAATAAAAAAATAATGGAGGAAATCAACATAAAAATAATAATTAACCCGAGTCGCACTACCAAGAATATTTGGGGAACATAGTTGCACTACTCCACATGTTTATAATATTACGGAAAGTGTTTTATTAAATACTGCGACTATTGTCGCAGTCCTGAAATAATTAATGAATATAAAGTAGACAGAAACTTTAATATATTAAAGGATTACGATAATGGTCGCATACCTAATGTAATTATAGACTACTACTAAGATTGCAGTTTAAAAGATTGTGAAATTATTTATTAAAAACTGCAACCTTAGTC
>JAVJIF010008421.1:175000-192282 GCA_038442645.1 Agave tequilana
GAGATGCGAAAGCCAGATGGTGAGCACAGATAAACACATATGTATCGATAAGTCTGAACCATAAACATGCATTGAAAAACCGTGTCGTGGGCACAAGCATGCAGGAGCAAGTAGATTACAGTATATGATATCAAGTAGGGAAGACTCGTAGTATGATCACATAAGAGCAGGAGACAGGCGGAATAGAATACAAGTAGAAGGCGGGATATGAACAAGTATAGCATAATAATCATAAACTGAAAATCTGAAGTAAAACCCGATACAAGCAAACATGGCAAGGCATACTACAGATTCATAGCTGGCATCTTTTATTATTATTACTCGTCTTATCCTGATGTCTAGATATGTGAACTAGCGTCCCAGCGCACATATATCTACATCTGAGTAAAGCAAGATTGTTATTGGAAACCAACGGGGGTATCAACGAATAATGTTTACAGTGGGTCCCGTGCATGCCCGGGACCATAGTCCAGGACATTCCGTTACTGGTGCTCGGAACCAGGCGCAAGGCGTACACGAGGGTCTTATAGAATGCCCTTATCAAGATGGTACCAGGAAAGAGGGAGCCAGTACTCCCCTCGGTCGCCTGGAGGCCCACAGGTCAGACCGAAAGTTTTAGTTGCACAACATACCTAGTACCACTGTAAACACGAACATATATTGATAGCCGCAAGTTTCCCCCCGACCCGATGCAAGTTGTTCCTTTTTATGATTTATTAGGTAATTATTAGTTTACGGGAATAGCAGGTGGAAGACATGATCAGGAGTTCAGGAGTACATTAGTACTATAAATTCAGGTCATTGTATATGTATAATACAGGATAACAAGTATAGTATCCCCGTAAATATGATAATCATAGGTCAAGTATTAATATGTCAGGAGGCAAGTGATAAGTCATGTCATAGCAAGAAGTAAGTGTCAAGTGGCAAGTCGGGTGTCAGGTGATGACACAACCGTTGTCAAGTGATACAGACAGGTGTCCAGTATTAGCATGTAGATGGTAAGTATCAAGTAAAAGCATGACAAGTGTTAACATATCAAGCATGCACTTGGCAAGTGATAGAGTAATAGCTGAGCATAATCAAGCAGAGCTGAGCAAGCTGGAGCGAAGCTAATGTGCAACACTAAATGCTATCACGCTCGGCGTGGTTACCGCTCGCAGCGTAGCTAGACACACGTGTCATAGTAAGCATATGAACGCTATACTACCGCTCACGGGGAAGCCATGCACACTGGGTAACTATACTCAAATGGAGTAAGCGATAAAGTGTTGACGCTAGGTCCGCCTACCAGGCGTAGCATAGAGAAAGTCTAGAGGACTTTAAACCTCAAAAGTTGTATCTAAAGGTTAGGCCCGAAGGTAAGGGTACCTGCAGAAAGTATTAGTTTCAAATAGCACAATTGTGAATAATACAAGTAGACTGATGAAATGGGAAGGTCAAGAGGAAAGCGAGAACACTCGCCTAAATCTTTAGAAAACACAGTGAAATCCCCGATCTCCAGAATTCAGGTAATCCAACGCGTAAACGAGTTAAAGGAAAGTGATAGAGAGGAGAAAATCAAGAGAGAGAGAGAATGAGAGAGAGGAGAGAAAAAGTGAGAGCTAGAGAGAAGTCCATGGAGAGAGAGTGTGTACAGGGAGAGAGAGGAGAGAGAAAGTGAGAGCTAGAGAGAAGTCCATTGAGAGAGAGTGTGTACAGAGAGAGAGTATGTATAGGGGGACGCGGGTTTAAGAGTGAGACGCAGGGGTCGCAGACGCGAGAGTCGTGTCGCGTAGATGCCCCAAACGCGAGGTTTGAGACTCGCATTCAAGTCAGGACACGAGAAGAACGCGGACGCGGTCGTGGGTTCCGCGTCGCGTTAACACGAGAAGAACACAGACGCGGGCATGAGCTCCGCGTCGTGTTGACACGAGAAGGACACAGACGCGGGCATGGGCTCCGCGTTGCGTCGATGTAAGAACGCGAAGGCCGCATTATACAAATGTTAAGAACGCGAAGATTCGCGTTAAGGAATTGCTTGGACGCGGGGGTGAGATCCGCGTCAGCAATTTCACAGAGAGAGACAGGGAGATAAGAAGGAGTGAGAGAGAGAGAGAGAGGACAGGAGGGCCGGAGAAGGTAGAAAATAGCATATCCATATGATGCTAAACTCAGAAGAATAGATCAACTGAACAGAACTGAGTATAAAGTTACTTCTTTTCCTTGATGTACCCAAAACCACATAGTGAGTGAGTGGAAAAACAGAATAGAGTAATGTATGAAGAAACCTAGCTGCTCACCACAAGTTCACCATAAGACCAGCAGTGAAACCAAATTGAAGGCCCTAAAGACAGGATGTAACAGAATGAGGATCTTAATTTCCCAATTCAAAATGCAGCTAAAACCCTTAAAATCTCTAAATAGGGAGAGGAGTGAAAAAGTGAATCATTTTCCAAATGGAGAAGACGAACAGGAAGAGGAACCAGGAAGAAAGAAACCAAGATGAAAAGAAAGAAATAGAGAAGGGAAGGAAAGAAGAAAGGGAGAAGAGGAGAACGGTCGGCCATCTCCGGCCGGCCGGCGGCGGCACCGGCGGCCAAGGCCGGCAGTCCATAGGGTAGCCCAAACTTGACCAAGGAAGGGTGCAAGTCTAGCTCATTTTGAATTTTTGAAAATTTAAAAATGATGTTTTGGAGAGCGACGAGTTGGCTAGGATGGAAGAGCTCGCCGAGGAGGAGAACTTGGTGTGATCGTTGGTGGCTAAGGTGGTGTAGATGGTGGTGAAAATGATGGTGAAGTTGGTGGTAAGAATGGGTTGTTTGGTGGGAAGAGAGGAAGAAGAAGGTGGTGTGGTGGTGGTATTATGGTTGTTGTTGTTGTTGGAATGAAGGAGGAGATGGAGGAGAGAAAAATGGTGGAATTAGTGGTGGAAATGGAGGGGAGAGTGAAGAAGATGGCCGGCCAAGGAGGCGGCCATGGCTGAGGTGGGTGCTGCCATGTGCTTGCTGGAAATGGAGAAGGAAAGAAAAATGAAAGAGAGAGAGAAAGAAAGATGGGTATATATAAAAGAAGGGGTTTTGATTATTACAACCTTGCCATCCCCAAAATGAGTTGCGTCTCTTTAAAAAAGCACTGCATCCTCACATACAAAACTACGTCTAGCAGTTGTCCAGACGCAGTGAGGAAACTCGCGTCCAGGGAAAAATGTGAAAGTTGAGTTTGATGAATAAGACAAAAGTCATGGTGACAAGAAGTAGGGCATAAGCATTAAATGCAGTATGGAGAGGACCTCTGCATTAAATATTAAATCCAGGTTGGTGAAACTCGCGTCTAGCAAGGAGAGAGAAAAATGGAAAAAGAAAAAAATAAAATATCTGGATAAAATTCCGGTATCTGGGAAAATACTGAAAACTCTGAGAAAGTCTAAAAAACGAAGTAGTTTGAAAAGCTTCCCAGAAATTCTCAAAAATATTAAATATTATTTAAAAAATTTTGATGAAATCGATTTTCAGAAATTCAATCTTATTTTGAAATAAAAATCTTGAAGTCAACTGTTGACACCAGTCTATACCGGGTCGGCCGGATTTTGATAAAATCTGAAAAATCTCAGAAAATGCATGAAAGGAGAAATATAATTCTAAGAAGAAATATGAAAGCGGAATGTAGAAATTTGATTCCAATTGTAAACTAAAATTTCTGAAAACAACCAGTGATACTGGCCTACACCAAATCCAGGAGAATTTAATAAATTTAGAAAATTCTCAAAAAAAAAAGTATTTAGATAGAAAATGTGATTTTAAGTTACAGGAAAGCCGTTTTTAGAATTTTAACTTCGTTTGTAAATTAAAAATCTGAGAATTGAGCAGCGGTATTGGTTGACCCTGGTTTTGAAGATTTTCAACTTAATTCAGAAAAATTCTAAAAAATCATAGAAAATCTAAAATATTAGAAAATGATATTTGAAACTAAAATTAGTCAAATCTGAATACCATAAAGTCCAAATCGAGTAACACTCTAGGATCGGTCCCCCAGTTCAGACTAAGGTTGACTCCGAGTTCACGAATCCGAATCCATGACAAAACGTTCTCATAAATAACTCATAATACAAAATAATACAGGAAGTAAATCAAAAAATATAATCAGAAAATATGAATACGCAACTAAGTACGTATTCCGGGAGTGGGGTGTTACACTCCATCCACCTTATAAAAAATTGCGTCCTCACAATTTCGATAAGGGGTAAAATGTGAACACAAAAAGATAGGAATGAGGATTATGCCAATCAAGATATGAATAACTGTGAGCTGTTCACCCTAATCGACTGAACGATAACTCATGACTGAGATATCTCTGCCCTTCTGCCGTATATATACATCCTCTGACGGTGCCATAATAATACTGATTTGATGTCTGCTTATAAAAGAACACTGTTAGATCTTTAAAAGGCTAACCCATTCTGAATAATATAAAGTGAGCTGACTTGGTGAGATAATCAATAATACTTCTTTTAGACTACGAACCCAAGCTGATGAAATCTATAAAAATCTGTAGTGCTAAAATCCATAAATATAAAATCCTGCATGGCATGATGTTGTCATTGATATAGAGTCTGCAGTAGAATTCTTGATGTGCCGTATACATACTAATTCCCCGAGAATAGACCGAGAATACCTAAAGTAAAGAAAATCCTGATAATACTGAGTATAAATTAAGAAGGCCAATAATTAGAAATTTCTGCATACTTGGCGTTGCTAATTCTGAAAGACGTAGCCAAGAATATAGAATAACTGTGAAGAATTCTGAATACTGACTTATGAATGATAACCCGACTGCAGATGAAACATGTAGAAGATATCTGAGCCTTGCAAGATTGGTGGAATGGATCATTGACAAGGATCATGGCGATAGCTCAGATACAGCGATAAAACCATGTTCAGCAGATCCATGAAAACACGCTAGGCAGAAGAAATCCGAGGAATAGGCTAGAGTGCTAAGCACTGAAGGAACTAGCCACGGGCAAAGCAAGCCTAGGTGAGGCTATCGCGTAGCACAGCTCAGGTGTTAAGCATTAGGGTGCGGCGAAGCTAACGCTCTGCAAGGCTTGCATATGCCTAAGCTCACGCGGCGAAGCCAGCACGTAACACAACGCTAAATGCTAAGCACCAGGGTACAGCAAAGCCCACACCCGGTTAGGTTCACGGGTGACTAAAACACGACCCTCGCTTGGTGAGGCTAGCGGAGCCTATGGTCCACCAAATCAATAAAGACTGCCAGAAGTTAGTGGCTTTGAGAACGCGATCAAGAAATCATAATAACCGAAATGAGTTTTGAATGCTGTCTTCTGAATAATAACCTGACTGCAGATCAGTTCTGAGAATACCCGAGTTCCATGAACATGGTCGAAGAAATCATTATTGCTATTGGAGTAACAAAAATGAAAAATACCTTAACTTTGTCTGACAGAAGTCCTGAATCTGGAATACTGTTTTATATTGACACTCCTCATGTAATGATACAGTCTATCTGATTATATAACTGATGACTACTCCACTTGCTGTACTGGTCTCCCATGATGTATCCATAAATACAAGAATAGAATGCGAAGCCGAAGATCTATCCAATATAAGACAATGAAATGTACTAGAGTCGAGGAATGCCAGAACACATGAGAGCGAACCACATCTGCCCTGCTATTACCTCTCTAGCTACGCATATCTTAAGTTGGCATAAAGATTACGAAATCAGGATAGAAAAAATAGAAGAGATAGAAATCATGAAATATGGAGGTACACAGATGGACAAAGAATGGTGAGGATAGTGCAATGAGAAGGATATGATATGGAGAATTTATCAACTCCCAGACATGCTAAGAATGGGGACAATAGTTACGGTTAGTACTTTCAGGGTTCCCTTTTTCAGATATTGAGCATCCTGACTTCCTCTTCAGTCAGATTATATGTTTTCTACCATATGCCCTAGCTCTTGGTCTTTTTTGTGTATGACTCCATGCTTGATGCTGGGGATGAAGTGAGATCATTCCGCCTGTAGGTCCTGGATTCCCTCACAACGGTGATACTGGATGAGTTGATCTGATCTGTGCGATGTTCTCTATCTCCTTGAACAGACAGTCACTTTTCAACTAATCTCCGGACCCGCATACGACATAATTCATAACCTTCCTGGAGATTTGCATTGTAGGTGCCCAACTTCAGACAATACCCACATGTCATATGCTAAGGGCAAGGTTGGAGGGATGGCTTAGCTAGTGGGACATCCAGAGGCCTGTCTAAGTCTTCAACCTCCATCAACTGAGAGGGTCTCTTCGCCAACTTCATCTACATCTCATCCTGATCTTCCTTCTCCGGGTCCGTTCTACTTCCCGGATAATGAAAAAAAACTTAAGAATACTTCTTGGGCTGCTTGGGAATAAGAAACATCTTGATCCTCATCTTCAGTTCTTACTGCAATATTACTTGCTCGGTTCTCCTTATCAGCCACCATGTAAAACACCGACCGACTATGCCTTAGGAATTTTGCAGCGTACTTATTTACAATTCAATCTTCTCACTGTAATTTGATAAATCATTCTTTCATTTCTTTCTGAGCTATTACAGAGAAGAATCTTCTCATAGAAATCCTTCAAGAATTGGTCCCAAGTGATGGGCTTTTCTAGTCTAGTTGCTTTCGCCAACCACCACGTCTTGGCTACTGATTGGTAGTGAAAAGTGCATTTTTATCATTATATTTACCATCGCATTTTCATATTTATTCATATAATTCTGCACATTTATTAATATTTTGTGATTTATTGTGTGCAGGCCTCGAGTTCTTATTTTAATAATAAATAAAGCCTAAAAGAAGCCCAAAATCCCATTTTCAAGCCCAAGTGCAAAAGTGCAAATATCAATTGTCAAAAGTACAAATTCACAAGGGCTAAAGTTGCAAATATTAAAGAAGAGGGAAGGATAGACTTCTATCCAACCCTAAACACTTGCAGATGAGGATAAAAGCCAAAGAAGGAGAATTTAAGATCACAAATTCGTGGATAAAAGATTTAGGATCTAGGTAACTTGATTCCCAAGTTATATCCAAATCCAAAGATGAAGAGCTGAGATTCAACTTCCAGAAGAAAACGACCAGATGGACGGACCAAGAGAAGCCACGCGCCAAAGCGCGTGGCCAGAAGCCACTGTTGAGCCGCGGAAACGCGGCCCAAGCCGCGTTTCCGCGGCAATCGTGATAAGACCAGGGAACCGCCTTCGTGGACGACTTCTATCCGGACTCTACCTCCTTCTGTGCCTATAAATACCCCTGCAGTGCAACGAGAATAGGGCCCAGCGAAATACAGAGCAAATTCTAGGGTTTCTTAGGCTAACTTGTAGTTTAGGTTAGATTTTATTTTCGTTTTTTTCTTTTGTAAATTTTGTAACTGAGAGTGGAGGAAGCTTTCATGGAGGAAGGAGTCCATGCTTGTACTGAGGTGACAGCAGTGTAAGCCTACTTTTCTTCCATTGTTAATGAAATCCACTTGAGGTTTGTTTGTGTTCTTTTATTCTTATTTATTCTTGTGTTCTTTATTCTTATTTATTTATGTTCTTCTATCCTTGTTTCTCTCTAACGTTTTGTGAACCATGAGACCCAATTGCGATGAGACTGCCTAGCCGAAGAAGAGCCCTTGATGGCCTATGGAGATGAACAATCCTTCGTGAGTTTGTCTTTCATTTTCATAGTGTAGATCAAGGAGGTGGACGATCCTATACGCCATACGTGTACGCCTTCCAAGACAAGGTAAGTCATCGCACGGATCAAAGGTAAGCAGACTGAAGAGGTATGTATGTATAGTTTTCTTTCTTTCTAATTCTAGTTTAGATCTCCATCTCTCTCCAATTTCTTTCACCATCTCATTGTAAATATCACTTCTAATTCTTCATCTTCTTTCTTTCTAATTGTAAATAAATTAATAAAAACTTTAGAGATAACTTATTGACAAAGCTTCCATCGCTAGTCCCTCCCTGAGGATCACGACCCGCATAGCCACTGCTACTGCGGATTAGAATTGAGTACCTTGCACATTTTGTTTTAAATCTGATATTCTATATTTTGTGTGCAGGAAAAACTCAATCAAAATTTTGGCGCCGTTGCCGGGAGGGACGGTAAGTTTTCTCTAAAAATAAAAATAAAAAAAACTAATTATTCTTTTATTCTTTTCTGTTTGCAGGTTTGGAGAATAGGAAACAGCAGCAAAAGTGGACATTTAGAAACTCTGTGCCTCTGCCCTCGAAGGCAGAGCAGCAGAGCCTCCTACTTTGCCGCGCAAACGCGGCAATAGCCGCGGTTCCGCGGCAGTAGCAGAGGACTACTGACTGAAATTTTTGCAGGTTTCTGAAACTTGCAGTATCTGTCTACTGCTCTGTTAAACTTTGTTCTGTGATAACCCTGCTTACTGCTAATTAATCAACAGTAAAATACTTATTGTTAAAGATAAAAATTGATTAGACGTTTGCATATTAGGCACGTGTCTTTTCAATTCCTTTATTTTACTGTTGAAGAGTGCTGGAGCAAGGTACGTCCGCATTGCATGTAGAATAGGACTCATCTCTTGGTTGATGCTTTGAGTGATTCTTATTTACATATTTTGTACACTTGCACTAATTTATTCTAAGGGCATAACCCGTTAACAAGATAAGGTGGGGATTTCATCACCCTTCCTTAGCCCAAAATTATATCCCAAGCACTCACTAACCCAAGCCTAACTTAAAATTAGTAGACGTTGGCCCTAGGGACATCTCGGACTCAATTAGGAGATTATCCTAAGGGGGAACAGTGCTGGAAGTTGACTCCTGCCAAATCAGTATCTAGGAAAGGGATTGAGGGCCGAAAGCCCGAAGATTGGTGGTTATTTAATTAAGGAACGTCTTTGACGGAAAACCTCCCACCAATCTTGCCCTGACCTGGCTGATTAACTTGTGGTCAAAGTCTGCACCCTACCTCCCGTGGACAGTCTAACCAGTTAGGAGTCGTCTAGGTCATAGGTCTACCCTAACTTAGGTTAGAATTTTTTCTTTTTTTGTTTGTTTATTTGTTTGTTTTCTTTTTCTTTGTTTGTGTTTGTGTGATATGACATATAATAATTTTTCCAATTTTAATCCATATTACACACCTAACTCTTTTTCGGATATTACCAACCCGGCATATCATAACTTTGACCAACCTAGTGTGCCGGAATGGTCTTATCCGAATGACTATAACCCACACCCCCCATCTTATAACTATAATTTCCATAATAATTTCAACTCTTCACAGAGTTCATGGGGTTTCGATTCCCCGAGTCTAATTCTCAACCAAATTGTCCTCCATATCTATCTAGTCCACATTTTTTCAATGATTCATACTCAGATCCACCCATTCAGGATAGATTACCATCTATCGAGGAAATGATGAGTATGCATGAGTCCAAGCAACAATTACCATCAATCGCAGACATGATTATGCGTGAGTCCACCGACTCACAACTTCATCACAATTACACTTCATCCTTTCAAGTCCAATCACAACATGATGCACCTATCAACTATGAAAGGATGCTTGCAGCCATGACTCAGGCTAGATTAGCCCGTGATCATGATATAGATATGATGGTTCAATCTTTACGTTCTCACCGTTCGGCCATTTCTGATATCGCTGACCACTCGCTTAGAGCTGACGAACCAAGTTGCTTTGGACAACAAGATTCTACTTCTGTGCCATCATTTGAACTTGTCGAAACTCCAACTTTTGATAGTTTTGCAAGTTTTTTTTCCTGAAATAGAACTTGAGCATGAATATGATCATGATCCTCCCACTTGGTGATTCAATTCTACTTCCTGATTCAATAATGACTCTGGTGTCTCCACCTGATTTTACTTTTCCCGAGTCAACATTGGATCCTGTGCCAATTCATCATGAATTTGAATCACCCATTTTTTATGATCATATTGAACTTGACCAATTGTGCAATTTTGAAAGTCCCATGGATAAATTGGCAAGTTCTCATTTTTATGATATTGAGCTGAATGAGATATGTGACCTAGATTCTTAACTCTGTGATCAAGTTCAAATTCCCGAATCATTGTTGACTCCTGTTTTGTTACCCGACCTAGGTAATATTTTAGAGTCAGTTTTGATTCCCACACCTATCATTCCTGAACCTGAGTCACTAACATTAAGTCACATTCCATTGTGGGAAGATTATTGTGGACTTGAGTTTCAGCTTATTGATTTGGACCCACTTCCTGAACCTAGCCCGACTCCTGAACCTTTACTTGATTTAAGTTTCTTTCCTGAGTCGGTATTCATTCCCATACTTCCCACGTCCAAGTCAATCATTCCATCTTTTCACACTCCATTTTGGGACAAGGCGGTTGACACAATTGACTCTGAAAATAATTATGAATTATGGAATTGGATGGGGTCAAATTATTAAAAAATGATTATACATACATTTTAGTGGGTTATACTAGAAAAATTTTTGGTGGGTTCCTCGAAATACTATATTATTTTGATTGGGTAGCAACGCTTGGCCCAATTAGACCACCACCGGAACCACCACCTTAAGGTAACTTCCGCCTTCCCTTGTTCTATTTCATGCATATATGCATTCATTCATACATTGAAGACAATGCATGAGATAAGTGTGGGGGTGGGCTTTACTAACATACTAACATAGGTAGAAAATAACAATTTGCTAATATAAAAAAAAATTTGTTATAAAAAGGATATATTTGACTTATCTTTTGGAAGAAATCCAAGTTAGTTTTAAGAATTAGGAAAATCATGATTATGATTTCTAAAAACTTGGTCAAAATAAATAAATTGTTGAATTTTTAGGTATAGGAGGAGAAATTGAATAAGTAGTTAGTCTTAATTTTTATCTTAATGAAATGTGCATACCTAATGCATATCTAGGATTCTAAGACAAAGACCTTGTACCTCATATATATAAAAAAAATTAAATTAAATTCACCAATTAAGCTGGATACATGTGCCTCAAGAAGCATAAGTATTCACGCCTAAAGGTGAGTTCTAAATAATAAAAAAAATCCTTAGTTTTGTGGCCTAGTTCACTCGAATTTGAGTCCGCAGGGTGTTTTCTCACCTGGTGCCCTAAAGCCGACCGGTTTGGGAGCCACCGACTTTAAGTTCGCTACATGGGTGGATTAGAAAGCCTAAACTAAGAAAAATATATTATATATGTATTAACACATCTAATAGTCAATTAGTTAGGTATGAGGGCCTCAAGAAGCCTTGTACTTACACGAAAGAAAATTAGATGAGTTATACATATTAAAAAAATAAAAATAAAAATAAATTAAAAAAATAATAATAATAAAAATATATATATATATTCATATAATAAAGAGGCATGAGAGTCCAAGTTAAGGAATTTCTAGTAAAAATTCATAAGGATGCATATAATTTTTGGTAACGTAAAAGACTATACACAACTTCAATTTTGATCCTTACCTAAATTGGATAACAATTTACCTTATAAAGACTAAGTCTAAGAATGAATAAAAATGATAATCCTAAAACTTATAGACTACTTAGTCTTTTCAAAAGTATTTCAAATATTTTCCTTTTTATGGATTTTGTGGGTGTAATCCGCTGAAAACCCTCACGAGACAACACTCGTCCTATAGGGTAACCTAGGGGTTTAACGGCTTGTTGCATATGCTAAGTGCAACCGTGATTCCTACGAAAGTGAGTTAGCTAGCTTAATTTTTCTTTTCTTTTGATTTTTACTCGAGGACGAGCAAAAAGATAAGTGTGGGGGTGTGATTGGTAGTAAAAAGTGCATTTTTATCATTATATTTACCATCGCATTTTCATATGTATTCATATAATTCTGCAAATTTATTAATATTTTGTGATTTATTGTGTGCAGGCCTCGAGTTCTTATTTTAATAATAAATAAAGCCTAAAAGAAGCCCAAAAGCCCATTTTCAAGCCCAAGTGCCAAAGTGCAAATATCAATTGTCAAAAGTGCAAATACACAAGGGCTAAAGTTGCAAATATTAAAGAAGAGGGAAGGATAGACTTCTATCCAACCCTAAACACTTGCAGATGAGGATAAAAGCCAAAGAAGGAGAATTTAAGATCACAAATTCATGGATAAAAGATTGAGATCTAGGTAACTTGATTCCCAAGTTATATCCAAATCCAAAGATGAAGAGCTGAAATTCAACTTCCAGAAGAAAACAACCAGATGAACGGACCAGGAGAAGCCACGCGCCAAAGCGCGTGGCCAGAAGCCACTATTGAGTGATTAGTATCCAATATTGCATATTTTACATCATAATCCCCATGCATATTACAAATAAATATGTGATTTTTACTCCTCTTCTCTACATATTTGCAGGTACACACTAAAAGGAGAGATAGCCAATTAATCACTTAATTAGCAATAATTAAGTGATTAATCAAAGATTAAAGATAAAACCAGATTTCAAATCCAGATCCAGAGAGATCCGCGCAACAAACGAAGATTCCAGATAGTCCACGTGGCTAACTAACTAACAAGAAGATCTCACCAGAAAATCTGGGCTCAACGGCCCAGATCTTGCCGCGATCCGCGGCAAATCCGCGGCAAATCTAGGCCGTTGAGATCCCAGATTTTGCGCCAACAGACTTGCTTCTGGATCCTTCACCTGGGGCCTATAAATACTGGATTTGTACCTGCGAGAAAAAACTGATCAGAGAAGAGAGAGAGATTAGTTTTAAGCTTTGTAATTTTGTTAGTTGTTTAGGGTTTGTAGCTCTCTATGATCTTCTCCTCCCTAGATTTCATTGCAAGAGAGAGTTGTAAGAGAGAGAGAGCTTGTATCATCAAGAAGTGACACTTGGAGCTATACAAGGATTGATCCATTCTCTACTTCTCTACTTGAGCTTGATTCTAGTTTACTTGCTTTATTACTTGCTTTGTTTACTTCTTGCAATTTACTTCAAGCTTTGTTTTAGTTCTTTAATGGCTTGTAGCTAATTTTCCTTCCATGTACTAGTTTACCACTAGCTTAGCTTTCTTCACTAACTCATGGGTGATTGCTTTTGTTCATCTTGCAAGTTGTATGATCTTCTCTCTCCGATGGTTAAACCACCGTCTTCAAAGTGAGAAAGTAATTAGGTCAACACGCAAGACGAATCCTACGCTAATGGAGTGACAACAATAGGCACGCATTCGCTATCAAGGAGTCTAGTAAGTCTTGGCAAGCTAGCAAGGTAAGCTAGTCATGGATTGCTTTTTTCTTTAAGTTTCCTTTCCTTTTCTTGTGAATACCAAACCTCTTCTTGATTTCTTTCCCGACTTTTCCACCATGAACATATCCATCTTTTCTTTAGTTTGTTTTTCATTTGATTCACTAAGTTTATAAGTAAGAGAAGAATACTCGTTTGTTCACTTCACTACCACACGTCCAAGCTTCCATCGCGAGCTCTCCCTGAGATCCGACTCGGTATAGCCTTATGCTATAACGGAGACAAGAAAGGGTACATCAAATACATTTTTATACACATAATAAGTATACCTTTTTAGTTTAATCAAAATGGCGCCGTTGCCGGGGAGAGCGACGTTATTTTTGGTTTAAAGTGAGTACTAAACGATTCTTCTTCTCTGTTGCAGGTTACAGGAGAAGAAAATAGGAAAATATTTATTGCAGTAACATACAAGTGGACCTGGGCCTCTGCTCTAGAAAGCAGAGCCCAGGATCCCTCCAAAGTGCCGCGTAGCCGCGGCATTTTGCCGTGGGAACGCGGCACAAGGAGTTCACTACTTACCAGTTTTCTGCAGGGCTTCTGGTTCTGCAAAATACAGCTGCTTATATATCTGAAATCTTATATTCTTCACTGTATACCTGCTTAATTAAACAACAGTAAAAAATTGGTTGAAATTGTCAAAAATTGTTTAGACACTTGCATTCTAGGCACGTGTCTTTTCAATTCTTTACTTTTACTGTTGAAGAGTGCTGGAGGCAAGGTACGTTTCGCATTGCATATAGAACTAGGAATCATCTCTTGCTTGCTTTTCTTGCTTTGAGTGAATCCTTGATATTTTTCTTGTACACTTGCACAATTCAATTTTAAGGGCATACCCGTAAATAAGATAAGGTGGGGAGTTCATTACCCTTTCCTTAGCCCGGAAATCATTCTCCCAAGCACTCACAATCCCAAGCTTGTAAATAAAATTTGATAGACGTTGGCCCTAGGGACATCCGGACTCACTTAGGAGATTATCCTAAGGGGAAAAGTGTTGGAAATTGACTTCTGTAAAATCAGTGTCTAGGAAAGGGGTTGAGGGCGAAAGCCGAAGGTTGCTGGTTACTTAATTAAGGAACGTCTTCGGACGGAAAACCTCCCACCAACCTTACCCTTCCCTGGCTGATTTGCTTATAGTCAGAGTCTACACCAAACCTCCTGTGGACAGTCTATTTAGGAGTCATCTAGGACCAGAAACCCTAGACAAGCTTGGATTGAATTTTTTTTTTCTTTTGTTGTTTGTTATTTTTCTTTTTCGCTGGTGTGATCGGTGTACGTTGTTTGTGATTGTATATACGAGAGTGGTTTCGTGATCCTAATTCTACACTTGCACTTACACAACCACTTCACATCATGACCAACAACGTCTCACTTCAGGATCGATTTTATCCGATTCGCACCTCCATTCCATCCTGCATTCTTCTCCCCGAGCCTAATGGAAATCATTTCGAGCTGAAACCACAATTCATTAATACACTTCCCCATTTTCATGGTCTAGAGTCTGAGGACGCATACCTCTTTATTCGTGAGTTTGAAGAGGTATGTCAAATGATGAGAATTTCCCAACTTTCTGAGGATGCTGTTAGATTACGGTTCATACCGTTTGCACTTAAGGATTTAGCTAAGAAATGGCTTTATAATCTTCCTGTCAGTTCCATATCTTTATGGGAGGATTTTGTTAAAGTCTTTCTTAAGAAATTCTATCCTATCCACAAAACAGCCTCATGAGAAAGAACATAATGCAATTCAAGCAGGAACCAAATGAACCTTTCTGGAAGTATCTTGAGCGTTTCAAAGACCTTCTTGCCCTGTGTCCCCATCACGGCATAGAGAAATGGCGTCTATGCCAGATTATCTATGATGGATTAGATTACCAAACAAAAACCCTCTTAGAATCCATGTGCCAAGGGGAATTCTTGAAAAAAAATGAACATCAGGGGTGGGATCTCTTTGAAAACCTAGCTGAGAAAACCATTCAGTGGGAGTCTTGTCCTGACAAATCCACTTCCACCACTTCCAGAACTGGTACACACTCCAAAGAATCCTCTATAGCTGCAGAAACCATGATCACACAATTAATGAAGAGGATAGAACTGCTTGAGTCAAAAGGGAATTCTGTGGTCAACCAGGTCAACCCATTGCCTTTGATTAGACCGGGTTGCACCAACTGTCATGACCTTAGCCATGTTTTGAGGAGTGTCCATTATATCAGCCCCAATCATGTCAGGAGAACATGAATGCAGCTTTTACCAGACCCAATCATCATCCACACTCCAACATTTACAAGTCAGGATGGCAGAAACCATCCAAATTTTCCATGGAGTCAGTCTGGTCCTGAGCATCATAGGCCACCACTTCCACATCCTTATAATGCTCAGTTTCACCCATCCAGTTTCGATCAAATTTCACTGTATGTTCATCCATCTCAAAGTCCACCACATTCACAGTCTTATCAGAATCCACCACCATTCTACCAATCACAATTCCAATCTCCATATCCTCAACATCCACCCCAAAATAATTCTGAAATATCTGAGTTGAAACAAATGATAGAAACCTTAACAAAGAACCAGCAACAGGAGTTGAATGAAATGAAGGTCCAAATTGGGCAATTGGCTGAGAATCAAAGAATTTGTTCCCAAGCCAGCCATTGCTAAAACCCAAAGTTGAAGATTCAGGACCCAGTCACTGTCATGCCATTCATACCCTGAGATCTGGTAAACAAGTTGACAATAAGGTTCTAGTCCACAATCTCATCCAGTACCAAAGCCAACACCTCATGTCCCAATGTCACCAACTTTGACAAAACATCCTCTAGTTCAGAGCCATCCACATCTCAAGCCAAGGGGAAAGAAAAGGCAGATGAGCAACCTTATAAGCCTAGAGTACCATATCCAAATAGGCTTCTAAATAACAAGTCAAATGCTCACATGGAGAAGTTAAAAGAAATGTTCAATAAGGTCCAAATCAATGTCCTCTTCTAGATGCCATTCAACAAGTGCCATCATATGCTAAATTCTTGAAGGAAATGTGCACCAAGAAGAGAAAGACCCAAGTCCCTAAAAAAGTCTTCCTAGCATCATCCATCACTGAGTTGCTCACTGGTCCAATTCCTGTTAAGTACAAAGACCCAGGGAGCCCCACCATTTCATGCATCATAGGACAGACTACAATCAATAGGGCACTTCTTGATTTAGGGGCCAGCATCAATCTCCTACCTTTTTCTGTGTACCAACAATTGGGGTTAGGTGATCTCCTCCCGACCCAAATGACCATCCAATTGGCTGATCGCTCTGTTACTAAAACCAAGGGGGTAATTCAAGATGTCCTGTCAAAGTTGGGGAATCTTTTATCCTGTTGACTTTGTTGTCCTTGAAACAAAACCAGTGTCAAATTCCAATCAAAGGGCACAAATTCCTGTCATTCTGGGACGACCATCCTGGCTACTGCAAATGCAATCATTAATTGCCGGAATGGATCAATGAGGTTGACTTTTGGTAACATGACACATGAACACAATGTCTTCCACACACAGCCTCACAAAATAAAAGATGAAACATTTGAGGTTAGCTTTATTGAGGACAATTGTGAGGATTCAAAAGATAAGTCACAATTCTGTGATTTTCTTCAAGAACCCCAATTGATATAACTTTTGAAGACTTGTTTGCTGATGAGATCATGTGTTTAGATGAGTCAACTCGGGGTAAGTTAGCTGATTGTCCACTTCCGGATGTTGACTTGAGCTTTGAAGAATTATATGGAGAAGAGTTAAAATTTCTAAACATTGGAAGTGATGAGAGTCATAATGAAAGTGGTGATAAGGCATTTTGTTTGTGAACGATGTGGTGGAATGAGTTTGAATGAAAATAACAACCAATTAAAACTGGAAAAACCTAAGGCTAGAATAATTCAGACCGTTTCCCAATGGAGCTCAAGAAAGAGAACACATTGGAACGATGGGAAACGGGCCAGAGGAAAGCGACCAAAAGCCTAGGTGAGAGTTACACTTGTAT